>CM076569.1:520892828-520928409 GCA_034641835.2 Pinus albicaulis
ATTTTTACGTGCATACTTCACCTCCACGTAGCATATTCAACATAACTCGGTCTCTGATGCCCTTGACCCACGACTACAATCGTTAGACAAATATTGTCGCTATTGTCATTGAGGTGACACACGATCCACCACTCTTCACGGTTGTCTAGGTCATGGTTGCTTCTCTAGCCCAATGAGTAACTGCCAGTAAGTCTTCCACAACAAAAATTAAAAATAGGGACAAAGCGCACAAAATTGGACATAAATTCTGTGAACAATCTCCAAAAACGAAGACACCATAAGAACGGACCGGTGTCATTGTGGTTATTTATATTACTGTCTCTTGGTGACGGAGATAGACTCTCAACTCTCTCGGATATGTAGGGCACAGGATCTGCCACTGCATTCACACACACAACTCTCCATAGTACGACTTCGAACATTAGCTAAAGAAACATATATGTTCAGCGTTTAAATGCCGTAGTAGACTCAAAAAACTAAGAAACAACCCTTGATGGCTCTTCTTGTTCAACATATGTCGCGCACACCTCATGCAAAGTTCCTGAAAGCCTCTGTCATGTCCATGACATTTTCGGTACATAGTAGAACTCTAAAACATGGGAGCTGTACCTCCTTGAGTAAATATGTGCTCAAATCCCGGAGGGTTACATACGAAGTGCTTGTTTACAATTTCACTACTACATGACCTGGTGTGCCGACTCATAAGGTCCGGACCATGTAGCTACATTTTTGCATGCTCAATAACCACGAGAGTTTCATAGATAACAAGAAAACAAAAATTTCTTATACAAGAACAACAAGCAAACTTGCTCATGTATCACAATCTTGAACGATGCATCACAGTTTGATATTGTGTGATCAAAGATTATATGTGATTCATTACTAAATAAATAAAAGTTCTTTTATTGTGAGGTTTGTGTAGAATTGGTTTTATGAAAGAAAAGTGATATATATATAAGTTAGAGGAAATGTTGTAGTTTATTTTATTTACGATATTTTATCTTGTAGAGAATGTTGTATTTTATTTTATTTTTTATATTTTATTAATTAAAATAATTTATATTTCGAGAAAATAACAACTAGTTGTGTTGGAAAATTAATGTAACCACCACAGTTGTAATCTTGAAATAAACCATCCTTTGGAGTACAACAACAAATGGAAAATCAATTTTCCTTGCATGGAGAAGGTTTTTGTTTGTAGGATGAAGGACATGGATTAAATGAAATTGAGCGGGAGTACAAAACTTCCCGATAGGCATCGGATAATTAAGAACAAATGATCATTAATGCCAAGGTTGGTAAAATATGGTCCAAAAATTTATTATGCAATTTATATATGTACTTTGCAACATACGCAAAGTTCGAATATCATGTTTTACTACAAACGCCCATCCTGAGTTTTAAATGTTTTTTATTGTGTGTTGACAAGATTAAAGTTGCACGGTGGGGGGGTGGCCAGTTTGCAAGAGCTAATATTAGTACTAGACGGAGGAGGGCTACAAGAACACCATCTTCACGCAAATTTCCAAGTCCGAGATTAGGACCGAGAAGAAGGAGAGCTACAAGAGTATCTTCACCAAATTTCCATTGGAATATGATTAAAGAATGGAGGAGTCGAGAGACTTCCGAGTCCAACCTATATATATTTTGGATAGGAAGGTCAAAGTGTTTAGAACCGATCCATCACAATGGTAAAGTTGTCATTGACCATTTTCACTCTTGAGATTGCTACATGGCTTGTGAAGATGTGTTAGGGGAATATTTTACTCATCTCTTTTTTAATCATAATGTATATATGTGTACATATAATTCACTAAGGATAGTACATAAATAAGAGGGGTACAGGGAAATGTAACACCCTATTCAATCCATGTTTGTAAATGTTGTGTACTTACAAAGAAACTTAGGTTGTGAGTTGGAACATATTAATTATGCTAGTGATGTGAGAACCAATTTTACGTGGTAATGCACCCATGTCTGTATACTTGTGCATGTTTTTTAGCCAGGTGCTTATGTCTATGTGTTTTTATATGTTATGAGAGCTGAAGACTAATATTGTAAATATGTTTAACTTATGCATACTAATAAACACATAATAAGGCCCCAAAGTACAGATCATGTAAAAAGGTATAGAAGTACAACATGGGAACATAAAATAGGATTTAGTATTGTTTAAAAATAGTTAAAAGGGGGCACATATATAACACAAGGAGCCCATAAGTGAACTAGGGGTGTCAGGTACAAAGAGAAAATGATGCACTTCAGGTGACATGTTTCTTGTAGAAGTCAGCAATGAAAATAAGAATGGACTACAAGGATGGAAACAAGAACTTCATAAGAGTGTCAAAATTAGTAGTCCGTGTTCATAAGTAAGCATTTCCTAGAGGTGGTGACACGGTTTGAGGGAATGAAGGTACAAATATGGGTAGGCATTGCTTAGAGGTGCGGTGATGGATTATGTCGGCTTCGGGGTTGGAGGTGTCCATGGTGTGATGGGAGGCTCTAGAGACTGCAGAGTGTAGAAGGAATCTTAGATACATAGAGTTGAGACCTTTTATTTTAAAAAATAGGATGTGCTAAAGGTGGTAGCTTCTTGGGGATTGCGAGGTGCGAGAGAAGGGCGTGTGATGTGTGGTGTGGGTTGATGGTGGGCGTCGACACGTAGGTTGGAAGTTCTTAGGGTTTGGTACCTTGGTTGGTTAATGGTACTAGACATGTACGCTATTTGGGTGAGTTATTGCCCCATGGAGTTGAGGCCCCATTATTAGGACATAATAGACACTCTAAATACATGACGAGGAGAAATGTCAAAGTTTGTAGCTAGTTTGACATTGACCAAATTAGTATTTTTGTGACATTGATTTAATTATGTTTCAATTTCTTATGAAGCATTTTCTATATTATGTGTAATTTGTATTGTGCGTCGATTATAATTTTTTTGTTGAAAATAGTAAATTGCTAGGAATTTACATTAAATTTAATTTAGACGTGTATGTGCCATGTTTAGAATATAATGAAAGGCTATATACCAAGGTGACAAGGTTTTGTATTGGCACATAATTATGCCTTGGATGGAGGCTAGAGGCATTGAGAAATTAAGGAATATAAATGAAAAAATTTTCCATATAAATTTATAAAGGGTTGTTGGATGGTTACCAACAAACGTTAAATATCCTGGATATTAGCTTGGTAGTGTTACGGAAAAGTTGACGGTGGCGAAGGACATTACCTTATGTTAATGTAAACAAAGTGAAAAAACCATATTTGAACCTTCCCTTTAAAAAACGAAGTCTCTATACGTTGAAAATATTTCAAAATTAACGATGGTACATAGATCATAATAGAGATAGTAAATATTTAATATATCATAATACAACCAAAGAAGATTTGAAAAGAAAATCAAGGTTGTCTTTGATGCGACTTTTTGGAAGCTTTTCGATGGGTTTTCTACGGTCTAATTTCTACAAAAATCCGACGAGAATTCGTGTAAAGTTTGATGGATAACCCAACATATGATCCGAGTACTTACAAGGTTTTAGGTCTTTAGAATCCATATAAATAGTCAAAAAACCGATTTAAATAACACAAATCAAGATTTCACCTTAAAATTTTTAAAAATAGGAATTTACATTTTAAAAACTCCAAAAAGTGCCACTAAAAACAACTCCAAAAAAATCTACACTATACCTTTGAAAGGATCATGAGTCATAAATCAACATTTAATATTCGAGAGTCCATACCATAGAAAGAAATGTTAAAAAAACGGATGCTCAAAATTGGTCGTAAATCGAAAAGATGCGAATGCATGTTAGATTCTAATAAATAAGTGTTTATGAATTAAAACTTTATATTGAAATATAATTTTTTATAAAGGTAAAATGTTAAAATATATTAAAATAAAATAACTAAATATTATGTAATTTTAAATTTGTTTACTAAAATATATTTTAAAATATTTACCAAAAATTTATGCACAAAGTAAAAGTGGAAACCATCACAACAAAATAGATTATAGTTATTAATTTTTTATTTTTTTTATTTAGAATATAATTTTAAATGAATTGTGATTTTTTGTTATTTAAACTTTATTTTAAATTCACAACTAAATTTCATATTCTCCTCAAAAGGTTGAATAAATTTTTTATTAAAAATATACTTTAAAAAATAATTAAATTAAACTTTTGTATTTTATTTAAAAATATATATATATATTAAAATTCAGAATAAATTGCTCAAGGGAGCATAGAATATAAGGTGATGGAATTTAGTGTCAAGTCATTAGAAATAAGAGTGTGAAAATCATAAATATATTTTTAAAATAGTAAAAGAAATTATAATATCATAATTCACTTGTCTCACAATCATAAATATAATAATAATAATAATAATATAATGTATTTATATTTGAAATATAATTTAAAGGTAAAATTATGATTTTTATTATTATTTAGATTTAATTTAAAATTATATAGACAAATTTTGTTAAAAAAATATAATGCTAATGACTTAAGTAACATATATCAATAAAAAGTGATAAAAATGGCTTCTATTAAATGCTATGTAAACACTACATCTAGACTGCAGTACTTAAAATAATCCTTTAAGTATTAAATTTCCAATACAAATCACGTAAACTCTGTAAGAAAAAATGACAGGTCAAAGAATTAAAATGTTAAATTTTCAGCAATGTAAATCACATCATAGAAGTCTAAAAAAACAAAAATATGAGTCAAAGGATAAAAGGTTTGAGTAATGTTTGGAAAAAAAAAATTTGGAATGTTGTGTAAATAAGTTACAATTTTATATTGAAAAACAATAAAAATAAAAAAAAAGGTATGATTTTCAGATTTGATAAGAAATTTTAAACCTAGATTATAACTATTAAGATTTTGCATTAACTTTCTAATTTTTTCTATTAGTTTTTGATACTCTTAAATTTATTTAAAACAATTTAATAAAAATTGTGGTCTCCGTGAAAAAGACAGAATTCTTCTAGGATGTTAAACCGGCGAATTTGAAAAGAGGCGTCAAACCAGCACTGCCGGGTAAAAATTGTATAAGCAAATTCCGACATGGCACAAAACCCAAAAATACTTGGACTAGTCCTTTTCGGTATCCGTGTTGACCGACGACTAGTTCGTCCTTGAATGGTGTATCATGCGTTTGCTGAAACCTAGAATACAAAGCAGGTGCATTGGCCGTGCCTACTCAATTTCGATTTTCCTACAGTGTGGGTTTCATGAAGTTGACACCGATCCGCGTAAGTTCCTGACTACTCTTGTCTGTGCAATGGAGAAACGCAGATCAGAAATCTTAGCATTCGTTCTTCATGTTAATATGATCAACTCCTGCCATGGACAGAGAGAGGAGAATGTGTAGAAGAAGAGCGTGTTGCCTTGTGCTTTCAAAGCCAGTATTGTGGAGGATCCGAGCGGGCGTCTTAAATCATGGACGGGAAATGATTGCTGCAAATGGAACGGTGTATCCTGCGATAACAGTAGCGGTCGAGTGGTGAGCCTCATTCTTAATGGGGATCCGCATGAACAGAAAACAACAGCGTTTACACATATCTGAATCCCATTGGGAACCTGTCCTATCTTCGCACCTTTACCCTTATGAGGTGGAAAAATCTAAGTGGAAAAATTCCATCGTCTATTTCTCGCCTTTCAGCCTTGAACACTCTTTTCCGGATAACAACAAACTCACCGGTTCCATTCTCTGGACATTGGCCAACTCCTCAGGCTCCAGTCACTGTCTCTCCCCGGAAACTTGCTTGCTGGTCCTATTCCGAAATCCATTGGAAACCTACGGAATTTAACTTCTTTGTACTTGGATTCGAATCGTCTATCGGGTCCCATTCCTTCAAGCATTGGAAATCTGAGGCTCCTGTCCGTGCTGACTTTGAACAACAATACGCTGTCGGGTCCCATTCCGGACTCCATGAGAGATCTGAAGCAGCTAACAATGCTACATATAGAAGATAATTTGCTGACAGGTAAGATTCCACCCTCATTAGGAAATATGTCAATGCTTGCGGAGCTGTTGGCAAGTAACAATCGTTTGAGTGGAAGCATTCCAGAATCAATGGATTTGTTGAGTGATAATTTTTATAAATTGTCTTTGGATCAGAATCTATTGATAGGATCTATTCCCGCGTCCTTAACGAAATTAACATCTCTTATAACCATTAATATGTCCCAAAACAAACTCACTGGGAATATCCCCTGTTTTCCCGAGTCCTCCCAGCTTGAAGCCCTTGTTCTGAACAAAAATAGCCTATCTGGTAACATCCCCGCCTGCTTAGGCAATCATCCAAATCTCCACTCATTGCAGTTATCATTCAACAATTTCGCAGGCCAAATACCCAGTTCTTTTGGCGGGAATTCAAGCCTCAATTATGTTTCCATTTCAAACAATAAGCTTACTGGTAGCATACACGAATCGTTGGGTGATATGCCAATTCTGGAATTCCTTGATCTGTCAAATAATCAACTAAAGGGACCCATTCCAGAGAAGATGGCCAAAATGAAGGGTCTGAGTCAGTTGAATTTGAGCTTCAACCATCTATGTGGCATGATTCCACGAGGCAAGCCGTTGGATTCATTCCCTGCTTCTACATACAGCCATAATGCTTGTCTCTGTGGTTCGCCTCTTCCTCCTTGTCGTTCACCATGAAAATTTGAGATTGTATGATCCAAGCTATATGAGATTCATTACTAAATAAGAGCTTTTATAGTAAAGCCCCTGCAAATATAGTTTATGAATGAACTAGCTTTTATTGTGAAGCCCGTGCAAATATAGTTTATGAATGAAGTTTGCTAATATTGTAGCGATCATGTTTTGAATCTAGGGAATTATTTGTGATATTTTAAGAAAATATTTGTTGGGTGCTCTTTGTATGGTTTAGTTTTTAGTATGGTGATTATTTACTTCGATTTTATTTGATATATTGAAGATGGTAGTTATTGATAAAATTCATTTGATGGGATGTTTAGATTTACCCAATGCTGGTGAAGATAAGTAAGGAATTATTTTTTTTCATTCAACACTAAAAATGATTTTGATTTATATTTTATATAATTTAATCAAATTAATAATTAATATTTTTTAAACAAAATTAACATTAAAAATATTTTTATAAATTAAACTTTTCATCAAAATTGTTATTATGGATTCTCTATTTAATATATATTATGATTAATGACATATGGTTTATGGGACATTAATAAACTAAGAGATTAATTAAAACTTTTTAATATTTTATTTTATGCTTAAAAATAAGTAAGAAAAGTGTTCCTAAATCACTATAGTTTTGTTGAGTTTAAAGATCAAGAAGGTTGGAGTGATAGATTTTTTGAAATGGATAATTTAAGAGAAACTGCTTCAACTCTCTTAGGATTACATAGGTGAGAAACTCTTTCATCCAATGGCATCTTAGGAATCAACCAATGCCATGTTTCACTATGAAGCTTATGAAAATTAGTTCTAATATTCGAAAAGTTCATTTTCTTCTTAACACTAGTCAAGATAGAGAGAGAATTTTGGTTTTCAAGTTTGGGGTTGATCTCTACCTTATAATATCGTCTCCAACTCCTTATTTACACCAACTACATATTCTACTTTAAAAACTCTTTTACTTAGAGGAAATAAGATGAATGGATAGATATTTTGAATCTAATGGGAGAAGGAGATATATGTCATCTATGTTTTGAAGACATTTATGAATTATGCAAACATATTTTGAGAAGAATATCTAAATATGGTAACAGAACTAGACATTCAAACATATCTAGGGTAACTATATTGGCCAATGATAGAGTAAGTAGAGTTGAACTAGGTAATTTACTTGAAAGTTTAAAACATGTATTATTGGTACACTTAATTAGCAATTTGATACATTGAAAATCCATGATAAGAAGAAACAAGAGAATGAAACCTTGTCAATATTTTGTTAAAATTTTTCGTTTGCACAAACATATATATAACTAATGATTTAGCATCAATCAAGAAATATACTAACCCGATCTATAAATATCTCCTACAAATGGTCCTTCATTGGGCCATGGGAAGTATGCCCACATTGAGAGCATAAATGTGGCACCTCTCAACTCAAACCAAGAACACCAGCAGGGTTGTGTGGAGTCGATTGTCTAAGGGTGGCCTTAAATCCCTACTATTAGAGGTCTAACACACTCCTCTCATAATTATCGTCTGGAAATCACCATAAATGAACTATGGCACAACACACTCTTTATGAGATATGTTATTGTTGTGTTGGAGTTAACAAGGTGATATAAAAATCTAAGGTGCTTGTGAGGCAGGGGTTTGGGCACATGCCTAGGAGTATGTGGGCCTCTCATTGGATTATCACTAGAAACTGGTTGATCTAAGGAAGACTAATATCAACCCCCTAGAACAAAGGAATTCACATGCATTTCTTTAAAAATGCATGCACATTTTTTATACACATAATTTAGCGGTCATTGAGGTTCAATAAGTGCCAAAGATCAAATAAAAAAAGCGTGTGCATGATTTTTAGGAACATATGCACATTCCTAAAAAAAGTATGCTCACATCATCTCATTGCACAAAAAATTGGGTAGCATCTTCATGCGAGCACCCTATGGTGGATCTTGATGGTAATTTCCATAATTGAGTTTAAAGGGTTCAATTATATTCTAATGGACTAAATCAATTAAAATGAACTCAAATAAGGTCCCCAAACATACAAAATCATGAGATTACACAATGTTGTAGAAAACTAGCTTTCGAACTAGAAAGTTGTAGCAATAAGCTAATTCACAACAATAGAAAATAACATTCCCAAGACCTATGATAATAAAGTGAAAGATGAAGAAATATAACATGAGTAAAATTGAAATTGAATTCACAACAAATTTATTTAATAAAATACCATGGAACAACACTTTAAACCCTAGACGTCATTCATAGAAAAATGTTGGATAATAGAATAAAAAATGGCATTTTCACTCTAATATATTCTAAAACAAAGATTAAGAAATCCAATTCATTCTATGCTTAAGATAAAATATCTTGCTACAATATAATCCCTTCAATATCCTAAAAAATAAAGGAAACATGAAATTTAAATAAAAAATGATTATCACAAGGGATACGAATTTTTCCTTTCCATACATAACGAATATGAAGTCAAAGATCAACACATTTGAGAAGGAAATGGAATATATGCGCATTAAAAGTATAGGAGATACGTTACTTGTGTTTGTTAGAGATATAACCTAGGATTCCAACAATATTTAAAGATAAACAAGGGTTGGAGCTTTAACATAGGTCACATCAAACTTGATAAAAAATATTCTGAAGAGAAGATAGTAAGATAAAAATACTACTAATCATATTAATCATGAAACTAAATACTTAATAACCATTGTCCATCAATGTAAACAAGATAAATAAGAATAACTAACTCAATTTAGCATGCATCCATCAAATATCACCAACAATTTTTCAAGAAAAGAGAACCATCCATGTCAATGTGTCCTTCTTAAGAGGCTTCTCTACTTAGGCATCCAAATGATAACAATTAATGAGTATGCAGAAACATACCCTTAGCGATTATTGGCAGCAATTATGGAAAAATTTAAAGTTGACAATTTATTTTCAAGTGTACATGTAAACCATAAAATATCTAGGCGCATATATTTGTAAATGCATTGAAATTTTGGATATTTTTAAGGAAAATTAATTTTAATATATAAAGCTTGGGTAAATGATTTTAAGAAATTGATGAGTTTTTTTATTTGAAAAAGAATAGAAATAATTTAACCCTTAAATTATCTCATAATTTTTTTCTTGTTATTACTCTTAGGGTCATTGTAGAGGAATTTCGCAATAATAAAACTAATATATGTTATTTTTTTGTCGAATTTAGAAAATATTTAGACACAGTTCCTTGAGATAAGTTTTGGAAGAGGCTAGAAGAGAAAATGGTTCCTCTCGAGTTGAGGGTTGTTGTGACTAGGTTATACAAGAATGTTATTTCTAAACTTAGGACCATCGAGGCTTGGTCAAAATAAATTAATGTAATATGAGAGTTAAGCAAGGGTGTCCCCTATCCCCTACCCATTTTGGCCTTTACATTGATAAGCTAGAAGAATGTTTGATTAATTCTCATGAGCATCGAAGTGAAATCATGAATTGGTTAATTCTGAAAACACATTGGGACAAAATAATATCTCACCTTTTCAATACTTAGAGGGTTGAATATGAAAACCATTTTTCCTTGGATTGCCCAACTCTTACCCAAATCCATTCCAATTTCCAAAATATTTTTAACTCTACCAACCTTTATGAATCATTAACTAAGAAAAATTATGGTGATGTAGGTACACTTATCTCCTTTCTTTTTTACCATAGACAAATATTAAATAATATCAATTAATCTCTTCAGTAGGGTTTCCCCCTTGTGGCGTTTTGTCCCAAAAAAAAATTGGCGTCTCTTGTATCATTGTTTCATTGTGATATTTTTTTCTCTACAAATTTTTAAGGTTGAAATTTTATAACTATAAATTTTTGATGATTTGAATGCTCTAAGAATAAAAAGTTTATCAGTGGAAGTATTTATCATATTGAAAACTATTATAGTCGATCTTGTTACTGGAAAATAAGCATGGTACCAGAGATTTGGTAAAGGAAAAGAGAATTGATATTACCTTTAAGAGACCGTATCCTACATCTTATTTCTTGATTATTCATCTTCATTATGAGTTCTTTCATGAAGGAAGAAAATAAGCTTGAAGGAGCTACAAAATTTAGAGCATGGAAGACTAGAATTAATCTTGTTCTTGCAAGGAATAAGGTCTTGAATATTGTTAATGGAAAACTTACTGAACCAGAAGATGATGGTATGGAAAAATACAAGTTCAAAGAAAATGAAATCATGACCATGATCATCATTATGGAATCTATTATAGGTCATCTATTTCCTTATATATTTTATCATAATTGTTTCAAGGAATTGTATGATGCTCTTAGTGGATTATACACCATCAACAACATTTTAAAATATGTGATTTTAAGGAATCAAAATAATGATGTTAAGATGACACATAATTATACATTGGCATGATACTTAATAAGGATCTCTGAATTGAGAGATCAACTCAAGTATGTTGATGAAATTATACATGGCAAGGAACTTGCAATTACAACACATAATGGTGTGCCTGGTCCCTTGGATTCATTTGCATCAAGTATCAGTGGAAGAGAAAATGTACCTAAGTTAGAAAACGATGGGTTTCTTTCCTTCAAGAAGAATCTAGGTTCATTTCCAAAGGCAAGATAACAAATACAAGTGAATATTCTGAAGCTTTTCCAAACCGCTCAAAGAATGACAAGGGAAGAAGAAATTTTGGAAGATTTCAAAAAGGTACATGAAGAAGACCCACTTGAGGAAAAGGATCAAAATAGGTGTCCTCAATTGCTCAATGTTTTCATTGTCGATCACATGGTCAAGATCAAAATAGGTGTCCTCAAATGTATAACGAGAAAAAAAGGATGGGAAGTAACATGCTTCTACGACTGATATTTATGAACCGTCATACAAGAGGAGGTCTAGTAATAAATATGTTGATGATGATAATTGTTCCTTTTATGCTACTTTCACAGAATCTATTGTAGATGTTGTATCAAAAAATTGGAAAGAAATATGATGAAGGAAATAAGATTTAGGAAATATGACAAATTTCATGGATCATATGGTGGCCTATTTGAGGATATGCTTCTTCCCATTCCCATGTATATAATGAAATATTTTCCTCATATTTAGGAGAGATTTCGCTACCAAGAGAATTTTTCTCTTGACTTTCTCTATGTATACTATATCAAAAGGATCAACAATTCGTTATTTTTTTATTATATTCACTCTTAATATTTTTGCAAGATCCTCGAACTATATGTCTCGATATGCATTTTTGGAAAATGTTAAATTTTGTTTCTAAAGGTTGTGAGTGTTATAAAAATATACCATCAACTGTAGAATTTAAGGGTGTGTTTCGAGCCTTGGTTGGTTTTCATTCTGGTGGTATAAATGTGGCTATATTTTAGCACCTTTCTTGGAAAATATGGTGGGAAAAATGCTTATTATTTTACAAAATGATATTAAACAAATTAAATAAGAGGTTTCATTGATGAATTTATCCTCTCTCCGAGATTTATCGAAGGAAAAATTTATTTAAATCTTATGATAATGGTATGCCTTTTTTTAAAGCCATATTATTAAAGGCCTCAGAAAACTCCAACCAAATCGATGCAATGCATTAATATGGCTTGAGTGGATATTGGAAAATACAAGTTCATACATGATGCTAAAGAGTTAATGGAGATGTTAATGAATGTTCATGGATCAAAAATAGATATCTATGACCTCATTATGAGCTACATATTTGAAGTATTGGAAAGACATTCAAAGGTCAAGGACATTACTTTCTTTCTTACATGAGTAAAATGATTCCTCCCATTATGAGATAAGCCCAACCGAACATAGATGTAACCATTGTTGCTACATATCAGGTGAATTAATTGATGGTTTCAATCATGAAGGTGTCAAAATTATTTTATTAGATGATAAGAAAATTGGCAGAAAAATTTATTTCTTGCAATATGCTTTGTTGATATGAAAATGAACTCAAAGAGGTTTTATATTCGTGGATTAGACAAGTTTCATTTACATTAGTTCCATCTTTGAAATTTTACTTCCATGAGAAGATTCAAAAATATTGTGGCCTCATCTTTTCCAACACAAGTATGGATTTCCCAGTTGGATATAGAGAAAAGGTAGACTCGCAGCCAATATGAACACTAAATAAAAATATTGTCATATTATATCATACCTTCCTTGGTTGAGGTCTTGCATAAGGAGCCCAAAATTGATATATGTTTAATTTTGGTGGATGCATTGAATGACTTCAAGGATATTTTAGGCATCTTGCCTGATCAAAGAAAAGTCCAGTACATAGTTGGAGAATTCAAACAAGTTATTATATGGAATAGATGTAGAAGGAGAGAACACATAGAAAGTTATCGAGATTTAGGATTTTGATGAAAAAGAAGGAGAATTATTGAAAAAGGAAATTTATCAGGAATAATAAGTCTTTGTGATATTTAGATGCATTTGAATGCTAATCAAGACATTGAATGAATCATTCTTTCCATTCTTTTATGAATTTTTTTCTTATATAGCACCTGTCTTAGGTGGAAAATAGATAACTAAAAAGGGGAGGATGGAAATGCAACCTACAAAGCTTGTGTGACATGTCTCACTGATATTGAACAATAAGGAGGTGAATTTTCCACCTTATAAAATATTCAGTAAATCATGGAATTGCTAAGAAGGTTGTTATCATTCCATGAGATCACAAATTTATCTTAGAAGAAGAATGAGAATACTAATGATATTTATGATGGAGTTTTATATGGTGGGAAGGATATTGTTGGAATTATACCCCTGATACCCAATGAGAGTGAGAAATTTCTTATGGAATGGGTTATATGTGAGATCAAGGTAGACTTCAAGCAGGAATATTGAGCGAAAATTGCAGATATAAGAGAAGAGATCTTATGTAAGAGTAGAGCGGGAAATTTTCCTGGTGTTACAATGCCCCGGTTGAAGGCTTGGTGGAAATATCATTCCAAATGGACTTACACAATAGAAGATGAAATTAAAATACTTGTATAAGAAACAATCCTGCAGTTGGAGTAGAATCATAACTGATTTATTAGCTAGTGAAAACGTAACTAACACAACAATCCTTCCTTATCCACCACTTTAAAATAAAAGCATAAGAGATAATGAGGATTTGATAATGTTTATATACTTACATCAAATATTTACTCAACCTACACCATACATGATTGCACAAATAGTTTGATAACTCCGAATTGAGTTAGACACCACTAGTGGAAAGAAGTTTTTATGCTTATAGTCTAGAAAAGTATTTCTTAAATTAGGAGAGAAGCTTGTTTCATTTGTAATAGGATTTATGGAAGGATGATAATGACAATAATACTAGATGTGGAAACATGAGAATGAAAATCATACTAAATTCAACTAGTGGTGCCACATATGGGATCTTGGAGTTATTCATTCAACCTTTCTTGTGTTTGTCAATCCTGCACGCCCTCCTTTTTTTCTTAGTAGTGAACTAGTTCTTGCACTATAGGACCAAAATGCACTTTCAATTCAAGTTCAAAGTGGTCCTTATTTATAAGGTAGAGTGAGAAACACTGATAAGAATAAAACAAAGTGCATTTTACCATTAGATATTCATAATGGAAATGCATACAAGGGTTATTCTTGTTGCAACTAGAAAATCAATCAATGCTCCACATTATTGGATGACTAAATAAATGACATGTGAGGGTTCTCTCCCTATCACAAGTTGACGAGGGGGGATCACCATGTTAAATATTTTATTCAATGGTAGAGGATAGTTGCAGAGGTTCCCAACTATTTTCAAGACGACCAGAGAGGAAGTCCCTATTAAAATGTAGCAAGAAAATCTTTCATTTGACTAGTTCCTTAATCAAATTTAGAAATATGATTTTAAACATTAGCAGGATGACTTGGACTACAGTTGTATGAAGTGAAATGGTTGTGTCTCCTAGTTAAGTCAGTAAATTCGAGCTATAGGCTAGAAGTAGATTTGTGCATGGGTTAGTTGCTAAAATTTAGCAGCATGGGTTAGTTGCTAAAATTTAGCAATCTAGTGGAGTTATCATTAGTTAAACTTAGTTAACTGAGCTCTAGTCTTTAATGGATTCAGTGGGATTTTAAATGAGTAGTTATAACAATTATTAACTCAATTATCTCTCAGAAAACTAATAAATTTACTAAAAATAAACCTATCAATGCATGGAATTCAAATTTCCTAGTTGGAGTGGTGGAAAAGGCACACTGTAAATCCCAATTGTATACTAGTTGAGTTTACATACTTCTGCATTGAGTAAGTGGTAAATCCTATAGTATTTGCACAAGAAAATATGGAATTTACCTTTTATTTAGGAGCTAATTACCTCTTGGATTGCGTAATGAAATAGGAGGAGGGTATGAGGCTTGAATTGGCTAAGGGTTGGTGAAAGCAGGTCAGTGAGCAGGAGATCGGAATTGTAGTGTAGGGTGTGCTTTGGGATTGAATTAAGAAGTTGTAATTGATTAATATTCTAATATAAATTAATGCAAAGCAGTGGAGGGGTTTTTCCCTGTTGGGTTCCCCTATAAAATCATTGTTTTCCTTGTGTTTTGATGGTTGCATTTTATTGCATGTGTTTCTATCATGTGTTCTCCTTTGTATAGAATAGTAGAATAAATTTTTGTATCTTGATTTCAGCTTGATTTTATTAGAAGTACAAAATTTCATGAAATTTATACATGGTAATAGAGCATGGGAAGACTACATAGAAACCTTGTGTCAAATATTCTCTGAGATAAAGTTCAATTTGTAGAGTTTTTGGTGAAATTTCTCTTCAATACAGAAAACATGTCTTTCAACGAATTGAGACTGGAGTATGCATTCGAGGGAACCAATTTTTTTTTCTTGGAAAGAAAATATGGAAGCTGTCCTTGATGAAAATGGAGTATGGGAATACACACACTGATATTCCAAAACTACCAACATGAGATGCACACATACTTGCTTAGAGGAAGAAAGACACAACAAAAACGAGGAGGATTATTTTGCAAGGTGTCGGAGATCATGTGGTTTCGAACTTGCGTGGAAAGGAGACTCCTTTTTCAATGTGGAAAACTCTCACGTATGTATTCCAAATAAGCAATGTTGCCATGAAATTGGAATTAAGAGATAAAATCAGCAGCATTTAAATGCAGAAAAATGAAACCATTCCATAATACTTATCCAAATTCACTCAGGTTCGAAGTGAACTTGGAGGAGTAGGAGAAAATGTGTCACCATTCGAACTTGTGAACTTAGCACTCTTTGGCATTCCAAAATCCTAGGAAAACTATGAAGATTTAGTTAATGGAAAATACAAGCTACCATATTGGGAGAGACTTTGGGTCGATTTGGTGTACGAGGAGATCATAAGAAACACTAAAGATGGTGTCACAACTAGAGCTGAGGAGGAAAAATTTTCCTTGGAAAGCAAGGGAAATAAGGCCCAAGGCAAGCTAGAATCCATGTAGAACTAGGGTAAGAAGAAGGACCTCAAAAAAATTAAATGTTTTCATTTCCATGGATATGGACAATATCCAACAAGGTGTTCACAAAAGAAATCTTAGAAGAACCCTCCAGGAGGAGCATGAGATGATGTTCTTATATCACAATTCAAATTGTATTTCACCCTCATTGCATGCACGAACAGTAATGTACTGTAATGACCCTCCTCCCACATTTACCCAAGCTAACCGGTCCACCGAGGTAAAAATGTGACGAAGAGTTACTATGATATGATTAAACTCCCTAAGGGAAGTTAAGGAAGAAGAACTGACGAACCAACAATTCAAAAACCTCCCTCAGGTGCTAGAGTGTCTCCAGGAGCTAATCCACCACTCCAGGTCCCCAACCACTGAGCTAACCTAGCATTTCAATGAATTAAACCCCCAGTCACTCCGTTGATAAGGACTGCATGCGACTGGAACCCTCCAGTCACTCCTACAATTCCTGCAAGGGAGAGACTACAGTATTTTTCATTCAGTTCTGTGCCAAGGACTATGATGTTTAAACCACTTTTTCAATGTTAGTTTCCAAGCGAATTTCGAGAACTTGACGAGAACTTTTGAGACAATAAACGACACCAACACAAATCCTATAAACAAAAAATTGATCAAGGACTTGAACTAACCAAGCCAAACCATGACATTCATTCATCAAACATATCACAAGTATGAAATCTACACGTTTCAACAGCAAATATGATCATAGGGGTCTCATACTTATGTTAGAATTTTCAAGAAGGATTTATGCCTTCTCACATTAGCTACATTGTCATCTATTTGGTCATTCATTAATTATTTCTTCACATACGAATCAAAAAATTATTAGAGCCATGTTACCAACCACTTCGTGGGTGATATCCCTAGAAGAATGTTTTCTCTATGATGGTCGTCAGCTAGCAACCAACAACCCCTTACAACCCTCAAAAATCTTGTTCTGTCATTTCTTTGACACCTGAGCTAGCCATGTGGTCCCTCGCCAATCTGTATTGATCGTATGTTTGAATGTGGGCCTCTTGAACCAAAATGTATGTCTTATCAATTGGAAATGGAGTTATTGGGTTTAATTATAGTAAACACTTATCGACATGGATTAATGGGGTGATTTAGTAGAAAGAGTGGGCTTAGCTTGTGATTTTGTCCCCTTGACATCCTTTGGATGTTACCCTCATATTTCAAGCCCATGACATCTCCTTTATTGAGCATTTGGTTGTAGGGTGGTACTACTTGGGAAACCATGACTTTGGTTGCATAGTCCCACTCCCTTATCCACATATATCACTCCCCTTCCACTGAGTACAAACCCATTCATCATGTCAACTACCTAGGCTAACATTACCTCAGTGGGTCCACATAGGGTTAGCCTCCACATTCCCTTGAATCCACCTTGGGTCAGGCTTTGATCGATTCCCCAAAGGTTGAAGTATCTAAAAAGAAAATTAAAAGCATAAATGACCCCATTCAATAGGAAAATGTACAACAAGATGCAAAATATGGCCAGTAAAAACATAATTAGCATGTGGGAAAAAGCCAATGCATGAGCTCTACCCCATACCATGGCCATCACCCTGGTTCCATAGGCCCTAGATGAGCCTCCTTTTTCAGTGAGGAACCCATGATTTTCTTGACCCCTAGAGGGAAATCACGAAATAAAAAATCATAAAAAGAAAAATACATATAAATAAGGGTGGATCGAACAAATATACCTCACACGTAGCATATTCAACATAACTCAGTCTCCTGATGCCCTTCAACCACGACTCTAATCGTTAGACAAATCTGCAACTATTGTCATTGAGGGGACACACAATCCACCACTCTTCATAGTTGTCTAGGTCATGGTTGCTTCTCTAGCCAATGAGTAACACGCAACAAGTCTTCACAACAAAAATTAAAAATAGGGACAAACTGCACAAAATTGGACATCGGTTCTATGAACAAATCTCCAAAAACGAGACACCATAGGGAAGACCAGACCAGTGTCATTGTGGTTATTTATATTCTGTCTCTTGGTGACAGATAGACTCTCAACTCTCTCAGATATTTAGGCTGGATCTACCACATACACATTCACACACACAACTCTCCACCGTCAGCTTCGAACATTTAATCAAGCAACACTGTCTTCAAACGTTTCAAATACATAGTAGACTCAAAAACTAAGAAACAACCCTTCAATGGCTCTTCTTCAACATATGTCGCGCACCACCTCATGCAAAAGGTTCCACAAAGCCTCTACTCCATGCTCCATGACATTTTTCAGCGCAAAATTGAACTCTAAAACATAGGGCTATGCCTCCTTGAGCAAATATGTGCTCAAATCCCAGAAGTTACATACAGGCTACTTGTTTACAATTTCACTACTACACGCAACATAGTGTGCCAACTCATAAGGTCAAGACCATGTAGCTACAGCTTTGCATGCTCAACCAACACGAGAGTTTCATAGATAACAAGAAAACAAAAATTTCTTATACAAGAACAACAATGAAACTTGCTCATATGCTATCACAATCTTGAACGATGCATGCGAAAGTTTGATATTGTGTGATCAAAGTTATATGTGATTCATTACTAAATAAATAAGTTATTTTATTGTGAGGTTTGTGTAAAATTGGTTTATGAAAGAAAAGTGATATATATATATATATTAGAGGAAATGTTGTAGTTTATTTTATTTGTGATATTTTATCTTATGGGGAATGTTGTATTTTATTTTATTTTTTATATTTTATTAATTAAAATAATTTATATTTCGAGAAAATAACAACTAGTTGTGTTGGAAAATTAATGCCAACCACCACAGTTATGATACTGAAATAAACCATCCTTTGGAGTACAACAACAAATGGAAAATCAATTTTCCTTGCATGGAGAAGGTTTTTGTTTGTAGGATGAAGGACATGGATTAAATGAAATTCTGAGAGGGAGTACAAACTTCCCATTCTGCAACACATCAGATAATTAAGAACAAATGATCATTTAATGCAAGGTTGGTAAAATATATGGTCCAAAAATTTATTATGCAATTTATATATGTACTTTGCAACATCTGCAAGTTCAGAATATCATGTTTTACTACAAACGCCCATCCTAGGTTTTAAATGTTTTTTCTTGTGACGCTGACAAGATTAAAGTTGCACAGAGGTGAAGGGAAATTGTTGGTTGCAAGAGCTAATATTAGTACTATACGGAGGAGAGCTACAAGAACACCATCTTCACGCAAATTTCCAAGTCCCGAGATTAGGACCAGAAGAAGGAGAGCTACAAGAGTACCATCTTCACCAAAATTTCCATTGGAATATGATTCAAATGGAGTTTGAGGGAGACTTCCAGGTCCAACCTATATATATTTTGGATAGGAAGGTCAAAGTGCTTTAGAACCGATCCATCACAATGGTAAAGTTGTCATTGACCATTTTCACTCTTCAGATTGCTACATGAAAGCATGAAGATGTATTGGGGGAATAACACACTCATCTTTTTGTTTAATCATAATGTATATATGTGTACATATAATTCACTAAGGATAGTGCATAAATAAGAGGGTAGGGGGGGAATGTAACACCCCTATTCAATCCATGTTTTGTAAATGTTGTGTACTTGCAAAACTTAGGTTGTGAGTTGGAACATATTGATTATGCTAGTGATGTGAGAACCAATTTTTTGTGGTAATGCACCCATGTCTATGTCTGTGCATGTTTTTTAGCCCAGTGTGCTTATGTCTATATGTTTTTATATGTTATGAGGCTAGAGAGAATAACATTGTAAATATGTTTAACTTATGCATACTAATAATCACATAATAAATGCAAACTGGATCATACAAAAAAGGTATATAGGGGAAATAGTCCATGGGAACATAAAATAGGATTGATGTTATTTAACGATAGTTAAAAATGGGGGTACATGAATATAACTTGAGCCCATAAGTGAACTCGGGAGGTCAAATTTCAAAGAGAAAATGATGCACTTGAATGAAGCATGTTTTCCTTATGAGGGAGTCAAAAATGTGAAATAAGAATGGACTACCAAGGATGGAAACAAGAACTGTAAGAGTGTCAAAATTGAAACCATCCGTGTTCATAAGTAATATTTGCTAGAGGTGGTGACATAGTTTGAGGGAATGGAGGTATAAATATGGGTGGGCATTGCTTAGGTGCAGGGTGATGGGGTATGTCAGCTTCAAGGTTGGGGGTGTCCATGGTGTGATGAGAGGTTCTAGAGACTTTGAAGTGTGGAAGGAGATACTAGAGACATAGAGTTGAGACCTTTTATTTTCAAAAATAGGATGTGGTAAAGGTGGTGACATAACCCGAGGGATTGCGAGTGCAGAGAAGGGTTTGCAATGCTTGGCTGTGGGCTGATGGTGGGAGTGAACAAGTAGGTTGGAATTTCTTAGGGTTTGGTACCTTGGTTGGTTAATGGTACTAGACATGTACCGCTATTTGGGTGAGTTATTTCCCCATGGAGTTGAGGCCCTAGCTCGGGGGGTCACCCATTATTGAGACATAATGAACACTCTTGTCTATGACAGGGAGGAAGGTGAAAGTTTGTAGCTAGTTTGACATTGACCAAATTAGTATTTTTGTGACATTGATTTAACTATGTTTCAATTTCTTATGAAGCATTTTCTATACTATGTGTAATTTTTATTATTGTGTGTCAATTATAATTTTTGTGTGAAAATAGTAAATTGCTAGGAATTTGCATTAATTTCAATTTAGAGGTGTATATCACCATGTTGGGAATATAATCAATGACTATATAATAAGGTGACAAGGTTTTGTAGTATTGGCACATAATTATGCCTTGGATGGAGGCTAGAGGCATTGATGGAATTAAGGAATATAAATGAAAATTTTTCCATATAAATTTATAAAGGGTTATTGAATGTGGTTACACCAACAAACGATGGAAATGTCCTAGTGTGGGTTTGTAGTGTTATAGGAAAAGTTGATAGTGGCGAAGAACATTACATGTGTTAATCCTTAGCTCGAAGTGAAAAAACCATATTTGAACCTTCCCTTTAAAAAAAAATCTCTATACATTAAAAAATATTTCAAAATTAATGATGGTACATAGATCATGTCAGATAAATAAATATTTAGTATATCATAATACAAACAAAGATATTTGAAAAAAAAAATCCGAGCTATCTTTAGTGCGACTTTTTGGAAGCTTTTTCGATGGGTTTTTTCTGGTCTAGTTTCTCTAAAATCCGACAAGAATTCATTGAAATGTCAAGTTTGATGGGTAACCCTTGCACAATCCAAGTGCCCTAGGGGTTTTTTAGGGTGCTAAATCCATATAAATAGTCAAAAAACCAGTTTAAATAACACAAATCAAGATTTCACCTTAAAATTTTCCGCTGAATTTCGACACCAAAAACTCCAAAAAGTCGCACTAAAAACAACTCCAAAAAAATCTACACTATACCTTTAGAGGATCATGGTGTATAAATCAACATTTAATATTCAAGAGTCCATACTACATAGAAAGAAATGTTAAAAAAAAGGATGCTCCAAAATTGGTCGTAGTCTAAGATTTGAATGCATGTTAGATTCTAATAAATAAGTGTTTGTAGTTAAAACTTTATATTGGAATATAAATTTTTATAAAGGTAAAATGTTTAAATATATTAAAATAAAATAACTAAATATTATGTAATTTAAATTTGTTTACTAAAATATATTTTTAAATATTCCAAAAATTTATTCACAAAGTAAAAGTGGAAACCATCACAACAAAATAGATTATAGTTATTAATTTTTTTATTTTTTTAATTTAGAATATAATTTTAAATGAGTTGTGATTTTTTTTATTTAAACTTTATTTTAAATTTACAACTAAATTTCATATTCTCCTCAAAACGTTGAATAATTTTTTTTATTAAAAATATACTTTGAAAATAATTAAATTAAACTTTGTATTATATATATATATAGATATATATATTAAAATTTAGAATAAATTGCTCACGGGGCATAGAATATACGGCGATGGGATTTAGTGTTAAATCATTAAGGAAATAAAGTCCTAAAAATCATATAATTTAAATATATTTTTAAAATAGTAAAAGAAATTATAATATCATAATTCACTTGTCTCACAATCATAAAATATAAAAATAAAAGTAATAATAATAATAATATAATGTATTTATATTTAACATATAATTTGACGTAAAGTTGTGATTTTTATTATTATTTAGATTTAATTTGAAATTTTTGAATAAATTCTATTAAAAAATAATGCTAATGATTTAAGTAACATATATAAATGAAAAGTGATAAAGAATGGCTTCCACTAGTAAATGCCTATGTAAACACTACATCTACACTACTAAATTACTTAAAATAATGCCTTAAATATTAAATTTCAAATGCAAATCAATTCAAACAAGTCTTAAAAAAAATTATGAGTCAAAGCATCAAAATATTAAATTTCCAATGCAAATCACATCATAGGAGTCTAAAACAAAAATATGAGTCCAAGGATAAAAGGTTTGAGTAATGTTTGGAAAAAAAATTTGGAATGTTGTGTAAATAGATTACAATTTTATATTGAAAACAATAAAAATAAAAAAAAAGGTATGATTTTGAGATTTGATAGAGAATTTTTAAACCTAGATTATAACTATTAAGATTTTGAGTACTTTCATAATTTTTTCTAATAGTTTTTGATACTCTTGAATTTATTTAAAACAATTTAATAAAAATTGTAGTCTCCGTAGAAAAAGACAGAATTCTTCTAGGATGTTAAACCGGCGAATTTGAAAAGAGGCGTCAAACCAGCACTGCCGGGTAAAAATTGTATAAGCAAATTCCGACATGGCACAAAACCCAAAAATACTTGGACTAGTCCTTTTCGGTATCCGTGTTGACCGACGACTAGTTCATCCTTAACGAATGGTGTATCATGCGTTTGCTGAAACCCTAGAATACAAAGCAGGTGCATTATTTAAATACCTACTCAATTCGATTTTCCTACAGTGTGGGTTTCATAAAGTTGATACCCAGTCCGCATAAGTTTCTGACTACTCTTGTCTGTGCAATGGAGTCTGTGCAATGGAGAAACGCAGATCAGAAATCTTAGCATTCGTTGCTATGTTAATACTGATCAACTCCTGCCATGGACAGAAGAGAGGAGAATGTGTAGAAGAAGAGCGTGTTGCCTTATTAGCTTTCAAAGCCGGTATTGTGGAGGATCCGAGCGGAGCTCTTAAATCATGGACGGGAAATGATTGCTGCAAATGGAACGGTGTATCCTGCGATAACAGTAGCGGTCGAGTGGTGAGCCTCATTCTTAATGGGGATCCCATGAACGAAGGCAACAGCGTTTACATGAGTGGAAGCATATCTGAATCCATTGGGAACCTGTCCTACCTTCGCACCTTTACCCTTATGAGGTGGAAAAATATAAGTGGAAAAATTCCATCGTCTATTTCTCGCCTTTCAGCCTTGAACACTCTTTCTCTGGATAACAACAAACTCACCGGTTCCATTCCTTCTGACATTGGCCAACTCCTCAGGCTCCAGTCGCTGTCTCTCCCCGGAAACTTGCTTGCCGGTCCTATTCCGGAATCCATTGGAAACCTACGGAATTTAACTTCTTTGTACTTGGATTCGAATCGTCTATCGGGTCCCATTCCTTCAAGCATTGGAAATCTGAGGCTCCTGTCCGTGCTGACTCTGAACAACAATACGCTGTCGGGTCCCATTCCGGACTCCATGGGAGATCTGAAGCAGCTAACAACGCTACATATAGAAGATAATTTGCTGACGGGTAAGATTCCACCCTCATTAGGAAATATGTCAATGCTTGCGGAGCTGTTGGCAAGTAACAATCGTTTGAGTGGAAGCATTCCAGAATCACTGGATTTGTTGAGCGCTAATTTTTATAAATTGTCTTTGGATCAGAATCTATTGACAGGATCTATTCCAGCGTCCTTAACGAAATTAACATCTCTTATAACCATTAATCTGTCCCAAAACAAACTCACTGGGAATATCCCCTGTTTTCCCGAGTCCTCCCAGCTTGAAGCCCTTGTTCTGAACAAAAATAGCCTGTCTGGTAACATCCCCGCCTGCTTAGGCAATCATCCAAATCTCCACTCGCTGCAGTTATCGTTCAACAATTTCGCAGGCCGACTACCCAGTTCTTTTGGCGGGAATTCAAGCCTCAATTATGTTTCCATTTCAAACAATAAGCTTACTGGTAGCATACCCGAATCGTTGGGTGATATGCCAATTCTGGAATTCCTTGATCTGTCAAATAATCAACTAGAGGGACCCATTCCAGAGAAGATGGCCCAACTGAAGGGTCTGAGTCAGTTGAATTTGAGCTTCAACCATCTATGTGGCATGATTCCACGAGGCAAGCCGTTGGATTCATTCCCTGCTTCTACATACAGCCATAATGCTTGTCTCTCTGGTTCGCCTCTTCCTCCTTGTCGTTCACCATGAAAATTTGAGATTGTATGATCCAAGCTATATGAGATTCATTACTAAATAAGAGCTTTTATTGTAAAGCCCCGGCAAATATAGTTTATGAATGAAGTAGCTTTTATTGTGAAGCCCGTGCAAATACAGTTTATGAATGAAGTCTGCTAATATTGTAGCGATCCTGTTTTGAATCCAGGGAATTATTTGTGATATTTTAAGAAAATACTTGTTGGGTGCTCTTTGTATGGTTTAGTTTTTAGTATGGTGATTATTTACTTCAATTTTATTTGATATATTGAAGATGGTAGTTATTGATAAAATTTATTTGATGGGATGCTTAGATTTACCCAATGCTGGTTAAGATAAGTAAGGAATTATTTTTTTTCATTCAACACTAAAAATGATTTTGATTTACATTTTATATAATTTAATCAAATTAATAATTAATATTTTTTAAACAAAATTAACATTAAAAATATTTCTATAAATGAAACTTTTGATCAAAATTGTTATTATGGATTCTCTATTTAATATATATTATGATTAATGACATATGGTTTATGGGACATTAATAAACTAAGAGATTAATTAAAACTTTTTAATATTTTATTTTATGCTTAAAAATAAGTAAGAAAAGTGTTCCTAAATCACTATAGTTTGGTTGAGTTTAAAAATCAAGAAGGTTGGAGTGATAGATTTTTTGAAATAGATAATTTAAGAGAAACTGCTTCAACTCTCTTAGGATTACATAGGTGAAAAAATCTTTCATCCAATGGCATTTTAGGAATCAACCAATGCCATGTTTCACTATGAAGCTTATGAAAATTAGTTCTAATATTCGAAAAGTTCATTTTCTTTTCAACACTAGTCAAGATAGAGAGAGAATTTTGGTTTTCAAGTTTGGGGTTGATCTCTTCCTTATAATATCGTCTCCAACTCCTTATTTACACCAACTACATATTCTACTTTAAAAATTCTTTTACTTAGAGGAAATAAGATGAATGGATAGATATTTTGAATCTAATGGGAGAAGGAGATATATGTCATCTATGTTTTGAAGACATTCATGAATTATGCAAACATATTTTGAGAAGAATATCTAAATATGGTAACGGACCTAGACATTCAAACATATCTAGGGTAACTATATTGGCCAATGATAGAGTAAGTAGAGTTGAACTAGGTAATTTACTTGAAAGTTTAAAACATGTATTATTGGTGCACTTAATGAGCAATTTGATACATTGAAAATCCACAATAAGAAGAAACAAGAGAATGAAACCTTATCAATCTTTTGTTAAAATTTGTCGATTGTACAAGCATATATATAACTAATGATTTAGCATCAATCAAGAACTATACTAACCCGATCTATAAATTTCTCCTACAAATGGTCCTTCATTGGGCCATGGGAAGTATTCCCACATTAAGAGCATAAATGTGGCACCTCTCAACTCAAACCAAGAACACTAGCAGGGTTGTGTGGAGTCGATTGTCTAAGGGTGGCCTTAAATCCCTACTATCAGAGGTCTAACACACTCCTCTCATAATTATCGTCTGGAAATAACCATAAATGAACTATGGCACAACACACTCTTTATGAGATATGTTATTGTTGTGTTGGAGTTAACAAGGTGATATAAAAATCTAAGGTGCTTATGGGGCAGGGGTTTGGGCACATGCCTAGGAGTATGTGGGCCTCTCATTGGATTATCGCTAGCAACTAGTCGATCTAAGGAAGACTAAGATCAACCCCCTGGAACAAAGGAATTCACATGCATTTCTTTAAAAATGCATGCACATTTTTTATCCACATAATTTAGCGATCATCGAGGTTCAATAACTGCCAAAGATAAAATAAAAAGCATGTGTGCATGCTTTTTAGGAACATGTGCACATTCCTAAAAAAAATATGCTCACATCATTTCATTGCACCAAAAATTGGGTAGCATCTTCATGCGAGCACCCTATGGTGGATCTTGATGGTAATTTCCATAATTGAGTTTAAAGGGTTCAATTATATTCTAATGGACTAAAGAAATTAAAATGAACTCAAATATGGTCCCCAAACATACAAAATCATGAGATTACACAATGTTGTAGAAAACTAACTTTCGAACTAGAAATTTGTAGCAATAAGCTAATTCACAACAATAGAAAATAACATTCCCAAGACTTATGATAATAAAGTGAAAGATGAAGAAATATAACAGGAGTAAAATTGAAATTGAATTCACAACAAATTTATTTAATAAAATACCATGGAACAACACTTTAAACCCTAGAGGTCAGTCATTGAAAAATGTTGGATAATAGAATAAAAAATGGCATTTTCACTTTAATACATTCTAAAACACTTTCTAAAACTAAGATTAAGAAATCCAAGTCATTTTATGCTTCAGACAAAATATTTTTCTACAATATAACCCTACAATATCCTAAGAAAATAAAGGAAACATGAAATTTAAATAAAAAATTATTATCACAAGGGATACGACTTTTTCCTTTCCATACCTAACGAATATGAAGTCAAAGATCAACACATTTGAGAAGGAAATGGAATGGATGTGCATTAAAAGTATAGGAGATACATTATTTGTGTTTGTTAGAGATATAAACTAGGATTCCAACAATCTTTAAATATAAACAAGGGTTTGAGCTTTAACATAGGTCACATCAAACTTGATAAAAAATATTGTGAAGGGAAGGCAGTAAGGGTATAGCATCATTTCTCACCTTGACATGATTCATGATTGCTTTATGGCTTTTGGGCACCCATTCCTACATACTTGGACAAATTCACTTAAAAACAGTGTAAAATCCCCCATACGCGACTATGCCCGTGTTTTTCCGCATGTATACGTGAGTTCAGCTAGACTTTTCCGCGTATGCCATTAAAATGATTAAAAAATATATAATTATTCCCTATTTTCGGGCTGGGTCGATGGTTACTCAGGTAGTTCAACCACCCCAGCACGTGGCCAACTGTTTCCAACTGTTGAAACTACTTGGAGGGACTATAAAAAGCCCTCATGTGTATGGCCTAAGGGAGGGAGAGAATTATTGATATTATACTCTGTTGGTATTCCCTATCCAAGTCTGATTCCCCGTGCCTCCTGCACTTTCCCAGTTCATTGTAGGAAACCCTTGTTTCCTTGAGATACACATCCCTTTATATGTTATCTCGTATACACCAGTTTGGAAGGAGTCTTAGCGAGGCAAGGGCTGGACGGATCCGGACGACGATCTGCGAAGGCCTTGGAAGGATCAGGTGATCTCTCCACTTGTTACTTTTGTACGTGCTATTTATAATACAGAAGTATCATGCTGTTCCCGAAATAAACGTGTTAGTGTATGCTTTTATGTATGAGAATATTTGTTATACAAGCATTCATTATGATTTATTTAATGTTTTATATGAATCTCACTGAAATTTAGAGTAGATATATGTTGTACAACTTGTCCTTTGTGCTGGTTTCTTCTTGTATTTCAGGTTAAGAAGGAAGGACGGTTGTTGGGGGTTTGGACCCCACGTGGATCTACTTCAAACGTAGGACCAACGGGTAAATCTCTCATTCTGCTCTATTTAGTTTTTCTGAACGTGCATGGTTGTGTGAGTCTCTATTAAGTAGCATGCCCCTTCTCTGTGGAGGTTGTATCCCAACCAACCTCTAGGGTGTTAATTCCCCGAAACAGAACTGGCGACTCCGCTGGGGATCACATTCTTGTGATTCTCTTGTTGGGTTGTTTCAGCTGTTTGGTAGGTTGCCAACAGTTTTATCTTTCATTTGCAGTCCAGTTTATTTTCTTGCAGTCAGTCTGAAGTCTTGGTGTCTTTTCCAGGCTTGTTCTTTTTGTTTTTTTCATTATTTACCTTTGCATACGCGCCTTCTTCTGCACACAGTCGCGTATACACGCGAGTTTGTCTGAAGGAAACCGCGTATACGCGAGCTTCCCTTAGAATAGACGCGTATGCACGCTGGTTGCATAGTTGTGAAGTAGCGTATACCTAGGCAGATTTTGAATTTTTGGGATTCTTGACTTTTTGGTCCTTTCTGGCTGTGGAGGCCTGTTTCTACAGAGTCTCTGTACTTACTGGAGTGTGAAGGAAGTGGTTTCATGTCTTTTCTCTCTTTCGTTTGAGTGGAAACTAGTCTTTTGGCAAAAGTTTTGTTTTGGTGCTGGCACTTCTGGATTGAGTTCCAAGATCGCTTTCTGAGCATTCTTGGTTGTTCTGCTTTATCAGAACAGAGAGCTTCTGCTCACTGACTCGCTCCTATCTTTGTGTTGTGCTTCACATTGCGATTTTTGCTTCGTTTTTGATTGGTTTTCTTGAGTTCCATAGGCTAGGGTTTTGTTGCAATTTTCGAAGAACTTTTCTTGCTTCTTTGGAGTTTTTTGTTGCAGCGAGTTTGCACTATTTGTCTAGGCTGATTGGCTGAGTTTTTGGTCTTCTCTTGCTCTTATTGATCTTGCTACTGTTAGCTTTATAAGGTTTGGGAGCATTGTTGAAGTTTGTGCTTGAAATTCGGTCTCGTTTTGGTTTGGATTTTGATAGTTGTGCTTGGTCTTTTCGAGCTCTTGCTTTATAAAACTAAAAAGCCCAAAAAACATTTGTTTTGCTTTTTGTTTTTGCATTTCAAAAACTCAAAAAACATTTTGTCTTGTTTTTGTTTTTGTTGTTGCATTTTCATTTTCGTTTTGCCATATCTTTTGGAGCTTTTGTGAGGTTTCTTGCTTCTAGTTTTTGGCTTGATTTTGAGGAGGAGTTGTCACTTGATTTCTTCTTCTTGTTGTTAAGTGTTTTTGGTGTCCTTATTTTAAGAGTTCTTGATTTCAAGAATTAGCTTTCTGGACAACAAAAGATGAGTTAAAACTGAAGGAACTTTTTGGGAAATTTCACTCTGTTTTAAGAGATTTTTGCATCTTAGGATTTACATGCTTGTAGTGATTTGCATTAGGTGCATTTCAGCATTTAGTTAGCTTCTTAGTTTTGTGAGTGTGAGTTTTCTTTTTGAAAAAAAAAATACAATTTTTAGTCTCGTAGAACCTGTATAGAGATTACTTTTCATCGAAAGACAAAGAACTACATGTGCATGTAGTTAAGTTTTTATTAATTTCTTTTGCGTCAAAACACCATTGGTTTCATCTCCATATCCTTGTGACTTAATATAACAGCCCTTAAAATAAGCGATTTAATCTAAAATCAACTAGCAAGTTTTTCTAAGTGTCAATCACCAACTGGCTAGGTTGTAGGGCCTTGGAATAGGTGAGTGGAGAGTTAACTCTCCAAGGCCGCTCAAACAAACATAGAAGTTGATTAATTGAGCGAAATCCAACTCCGTAAGGTGGACTGGGAAAGCTCTCATCCGAGAGTCAAGCGCGAGGGGAAGTGAAGGTTGAGAAGAGGGATACCCCCCCCTCCGATTAGCTGAATCTGACCTCAAGACCGTTCCGCCCAGCTTCTGATACGGATTGGTGTCCATAGTTGCCACTCCTAGGTTCCACACAGGTGACTGCGGGGGGGAATACCCGTGGTACCTGAGGCAGACGTCGCATCACTTTCAGCAGTACTTCTGGGGGGTGCCCTTGCGAAGCTTGGGTGCTTGTGCCGGCAAAGGCTGTCGTCAAGAGGTCGGCGTAACTGTTTCTGATACCTTCGCTAGTTGTTCTGGGCCCTAATCATCCCAGACTGCTTTCGGAAGGCCCTATACTTCGCTTTCTTGTATTTTGGTGTCCGGTCCTCATCACCCGGAGCGGAAATACTTGGAGGCTGTTTGCTTGCTGTTTCTCAGGGATTTTTATTTTTAGTGAGTGCTCTTTGCTCCTAGCTTGCCTAGCTTTTCACTTTTTTGAGTCTAATATAATAAATCTATAAAAGTGGTTGATCAAGCGCCTCGACGTTTGAGGAGAATCCGGGGGTTATCTCCCGAGAGTGCAGAGCCTTCTTCGAGAAGGCGTAGGAGCGATTTAGCAGGTGGTTACCACCCTGTGGAGTCTGACGCTGTGGAGAGAGATCCTCCACCAAGGTCTGAAGGTTTCGTAGCTGATTCCAGTGTCGGTTCCGAGAGGAGCGTTCCGCTCACCTCGCGAGTGTTGTTTCCTCAGGAAGAAGATTTTCAGATTGAGGACATACCTGAGCCTCCTGCTACAGGTCCATCTCCTCTTCCTCCTGATTATCCGTTTGTTGTTCAGTACATCGGACCGGAGTCTGAGAGATCGCCGGATCTTCCGTATCATTCTTATCTTTCGATGGCCACGACTGGGAACGCGGCTTCTACCGTGAGTGCTGCAGGCATTCAGACCCCTGCTTCTACTGAAGCAGGGGGCACTATTGCTTCATCTTCGATTGCTTCTAGTGCTGTTGTGTTTGGCTCTGGGTTCACCCAAGCACATGCTTCTCATTCTGGTCCCTTTTGTTCACGGATGTCCATTAGTGAAAATCCCTCTTTTTCCTTTTCCGCCGGTGCAGCTGGATCTACACCCATGTCTAACATGGCTAGTGGATCAGCTTCGTTTCAGGGTTTCCCCTTTGGGACTGGGCATATTCCCAGTTCCAATCCTTCTTTAGGGTCGTTTCCATTTACCTCCCAGACCCAGAGTTTCAACCCTTGGTCTGGGGGGAAAAGTTCGACTACTTTTACGGGATGGAATCCTGTGTTTACAACGGCTGGGGCAGGGAATCAGTTCTTCGCAAGTCATCAAGGGAATGCTTCTTTCCCTTCATCGAGTGCTTATCAGTCTTTTTCTCCTCTGTCTAATGCGTGGAACCCCTACCAGGGGCTTTCCTCTTCAATCAATACTTCAGCGGGGGGAACTGGTCTGGGCTTTGGTAACTCGGCGTGGGGAGGAGGTTCTTCTCCATTTTCTACGAGTCCTTTCTAGCAGCCTGGTGCCTCATCAAATCCAGGCTATTCTTTTCAGAATGTTGGAAATCCATCCCCTCAAGGATGGAATTCTCAGGCTCCACCTCGCTTACCATTTCTAGCAACGTTAAACTTGCAAGACTTGTCGAAGTTAACTAATGACCCGATTCGTTATAGTCCGGGGTGGCCTCCAATCCCGACCAAACTTCCTTCGGACATTCCAAAGTTTGAAGGTAAGAATGGAGAGGATCCGGCAGACCACATCACCACTTTCCACTTATGGTGCTCATCGAACTCCCTGATCGATGACTCGATTAGGTTGAGATTATTTCAACGCACCCTAACTGGAAATGCTGCCAAATGGTATATAGAGCTCACTGGGGGCAGTTTCGCCACATTTGGAGAACTGGCTGTCACATTTCTTAACCATTTTCAGTTGCCCGTCAGATATGAGGCTGGGACCGAACTCCTGGCTAATTTTAAGCAGGATGAGGCAACTCACATTTCTGATCATATTCAGGAATGGAGGAGAAGGAAGAGACTTATCAAAGCCCATATTCCAGGTGAATTCCTTCTCGAGTGGTTTTTGAAATCTCTGCAGTCAGATATTTCAAAAGATGTATCCCTATCTGGGGTATTTTCTGAGGAGCAGGCCATTTTTAGGGCCCAGCAGTTAGAATTGATCTATTCTCAGTCTGGGATGCTTTATAAGTATTTACCCAATGCTCCTCGCTCCAAATTGGATTTATCGAAACCCAAACCTGGTCCGCATGGTGACGGGCTTGTCGGATCGGTCAATAGTAGTGCAGCCAGCCTGCTTTCTCAATTGCAGCAGTTGTCTTTACAATCTGCTCCTTCTGGTCAGGCTGTGCCTGCTGATTCATCACCTTCCCAGTCTTTTTCCATAAATGTTGTCCAAGCTTCTGATCCCAAAGGAAATCAACAATCCGATGGGAAGAAGAAGGGACGAAATAACAAGAAGAAGGGCAAGAACGGGAAGGGTAATGCAAATAAAACCAACGAGCGTGTTGGTGAGGGTCCAAAGGAGAAGAAGAAAGTGAAGTTTCCATGCAAGCTATGTGCTGGAGACCATCTCACACACCTTTGCCCTAAAATTCAGGATGCTCAGCGCTTGTTAGCTCAGCAGGGTTCTTCTAGTTCCCAGGCTGTGTTAACAAACCCTTTCCCCAAGGGCAGCAGTTAGTTGCTGGCGCGAACCAAAATCCTGGGGCTTCCTGCGGAGGTGCCCGGGGGGAAATTCCATCGAACAACTTTATGATGAGTGCTCACGTGGATGTCGCTACGAGATACGCGTGATTATGAGAGAGGAATCTTCGAAAGCTAAGGAAGTTCTGATGCTGCGGAACGCTTCACATTACGAAGCCTACTGTCGAGTCTATGCCTCGGATGCCCAAAGCATCTTCTAAGCGATCAACGATTAATCCAAATGCGAGGGCTGCCCAGAACTACTCGATTGTAGAAGATCTGGCGCAGAGTCCTTGTGCTATGTCGACTTTAGAGGTACTCCAGTCTTGTCCGGCTCAGCGCAGTGCTTTGCTCACTGCCATTGGGGCTATTGATCTGAAAAATTCTCTTCTGATTACTTTTGATATGAATAATTTTAAGAAGAGACTTCCTCATCACATGGCATTTCATATTAAATCATCGTATCGAAAGACCAATATCTTTCGAACGGTGGTTGATGAGGGTGCTTCTACTTGCGTGATGTCTCTCGCATGCTGGAAGACACTTGGATCTCCCAAAGCTGTTCCATCTAGCACTGTTCTTACTGCATTCGATGGTCATTCTCATAGACCCCATGGTATTGTCCCGGCTTTGCCCATCTGTGTTGGGGGCAAAACCGTTAACATAGAGGTTGAGGTAGTGGATGCAGCCTTGGACTACAACCTTCTGTTGGGGAGGAACTGGATTTATGAGATGGATGCCATTGCATCCTCACTATTTTGAATTGTATGTTTCCCCCACGAAGGGAGGATCGTTACAATGGATCAACTGGACTGTCCTCCTGTAGACCTGGATGCGCCTTCTGACTCATCTGTTCCTAAGTTGGATAATACTAAGGCGCCTGTTGAGAATCTAGGAGTTGGAATGTATTCTTCCCTGATGGGTTCTTTCGATCTTCCTCCTCCTAAGGTGTCTATTAATGATATTTCATCCTCCAAGGCTCTCCTTCGAAGAGAGTTCTTTCGAACTCATTATTTTTTGGACCCTTGGACCTTACCTTCCCCTACTGCCACATTAGTGGAAGGTCAAGTGGGTGGAATGGCATTCCCGATTTCTACAGCTGAGATTGCATATTAGTCTATAGTTGACACTGCAGAATCTGATCCAGCTCCTCTTTCACCGGAAGAGTTGGATGGTGATGTGGCTCCGGCTTGGACGCTTACTTCTTCTTCTGCCCAGGATTGTCTAGATACCACTCTTCCATCTGAAGAGGCCATCCTGGAAGCGATGACGGGTATAGATAGACCGTGGGATGATTTGCATCATCGGTCTTACTTCCTACCTGACTTGAGCGAAGTCGAAACAAGTTTTCCAAGTCCTCAGTCTCCTGGTCCTGTTCACCCAGTCTTGAGCCCTTTAGCACCAGCACAGGTTTATGCTGAAGGGAACATGGTTGTGATCTCTCCTACTATCCCGGTGAACATCTCCAGGAATCCCAACATTATCGAGAACGTTTTCATTGGAGCTGAATGTTCCCATGAAGAGGTTCAAATATATACCGAGCTCTTCAAAGAGTATAGGGATGTTTTTGCTTGGTCTTATGAGGAAATGCCTGGCATAGACCCATCTATTGTCCAGCATGAGATCAAGACGTATGAAAACGCTAAGCCGGTCAGGCAAAAACTTCGTCCGGCTAATCCTAGGAAGGCAGCAGCTATCAAAGCTGAAGTTGAAAAGCTGCTTAAGGCGGGATTCATTTTCCCAGTTCCTCTGACTGAATGGGTTTCAAACCCCGTTCCTGTTGATAAAAAGCAAGGAACAATTCGAGTGTGCATCGATTTCGGAGACCTGAATAAGGCGTGTCCTAAAGATAATTACCCCACACCCTTCATTGATCAGATTATTGATGAGTGTGCCGGTAACGAAATTTTTTCCTTCATGGACGGTTTTTCTGGTTATAATCAAATTACTATCCGTCCAGAAGATCAACATAAGACCGCGTTTATTTGTCCCTGGGGTACGTTTGCATATAAGAAAATGCCTTTTGGTCTTAAAAATGCTGGAGCTACCTTTCAGCGGGCCATGTCTTACGCCTTCCACAACATCAAGAATATTATCGAGGCATACTTAGATGATCTAGCTGCTCATTCTCGAAAGAGGATGGATCATCCTGGTCACCTCCGGCAAATATTTGAAAGATGTCGTTTTTATAAAATTTGTTTGAATCCGAACAAGTGCGTTTTCGCGGTAACATCCGGTCGGCTGTTGGGATTTATCGTGTCTAGGGAAGGGATAAGGGTAGATCCCTTCAAGGTTGAGGCAATACTTCGGTTGCCTCCCCCGTCTTCAATTCGTCAGCTTCAAAGTCTCCAAGGGAAGTCTAATTTTATTCGGAGGTTTATCGTCAACTATGCTGAGATTACAAAGGGATATATGAGATTGTTGAAGAAAGGAGTTCCTTTTCTTTGGGACGACTATGCTCAACGCTCATTCGATGCCTTGAAAAAGGCATTGACCTCTGCTCCTTTACTGAGTCCACCTGATTATAGCAAAGATTTTCTTTTGTATCTGGCTACAGCAGAATCTACCATCGGTATGGTTCTGGTTCAGGAGGATGATGCTCTTGTTGAGCATGTTATTTACTACCTTAGTCGAGGACTGGTAGGACCTGAACTGCGATACACCCCGATAGAAAAATTAGCCTTAGCAGCAGTTCATGCTATGCAGCGACTCCGGCATTACATTATTCTTCAAAAAACTTATGTCTTGGCAGCTGCCAATCCATTTCAGTTTGTCCTTAGTAGGTGAGTGATTGGGGGCAAATATAATAGATGGATTGTAATTTTACAAGAATTTGATCTAGAGTTCATGTC
>CM076569.1:521559405-521779437 GCA_034641835.2 Pinus albicaulis
TTTTTTTCTTGACCATAAATAGGGGAATTTCCTGCATCTTTATTTGTGGTAGTTTTAACAAATTTTGTTTCTCTATATAACCTTCTTTATTCCCCATTAAACACAGGAATTATAGCATATGTGAAGTCCAGTTTTAAAACTCCTCCAAGCTTTTCTCCCCAAGATATGGACAAAATCATACCAAACCTAGCTGGAATGTCTGTGACCACTACATCCATCATGATACTTTTGGTTGGAATTTGGGCCAAGGAAACCACCATGTCTTTGATAAGCCCAACACACTTTACCCTTTTTGAATCAAATGAATATAGGTCTCTATATGGTTTAGTAATTTGTAAATTCAATTCTTACATTACAGATAATGGTATGATATTATGTGAAGCACTTAAGTCTAGCATACAATTATGAAGAATGAAATCATGAAGAAGTAGTGATATATAAAATGGGGGAACAGAAGAATCTACCTCCTCTACATGTGGACCAAAAGTGACCGCTAGTTTTTCCTCTTACAAATTCACAATATCTCCAATATCATCAGACTGAGAAAGATTAATGAATTCTGAAATATCCTTCTTGTAACCTGGTGTCTTAGCTAGTTTGAGAAGGGGTACTTGGATTTTGACCTTTTCTAGCTCTTTGGATAAACTAAAAGCTTGGTTTTGTTTGAAAATATTCTCAGGTTCTTCCTAATTTCTGCTAGGATTAGAAATATTTTCAGGCATAGTAACAACCTTCTCCAAATTATTAGTATCAATAGACTTTGTTTGGGAAGTCTCAACCTGTTGTTTTTCAGTTCGGCTTACTGGATTCATAGGTTGTTTCCCCTTATCTAATTATTTTACTGAGTTCTTCGATTATGGAGTCACCATTGGAGAAGGAACTAACTCTTGTTCTTGTTATTCATCATCCTGCGTCCTTGATCTCTTTCTTGATATTAAATCATATTATTTATGTAACTCTGCTTGCATAAAGTTTGTAAATTGTCTGCAATAATCATCCATATCTTCTTGGTCAAAGGACGCCTCAGCTTCTGCGTATTATTCTTCACATTCTTCCTCTTCTTCATCTTCTTCCATGTACGTGGTAGATATCTGATATTCAAATTCCCTTTGATCATCTTCAGTAGACTGTGAGGGTGCTGCCTCTATGTAGAGTGGTGCTTGAACTTGATCTTGATCTTTTCTCTCCCTCTGCAAGATTTGAAGGGGCTGCTTTCTAAATTGAGGATTGAAAACTCCTTTGTTTTTTTATGCATGTTTTTGGGAGTTTTTATTACTCCATCGTCACTAACGTATTTGAGAAAGTCTTAATAACCTTTGTCATGTCATCAATCCTCTGATCCTGTGGTGATTATTCTTTAGCCTTGCCTTTCTCTTGCACTGACTGCTTTTCTTGTGTTTTCCCAGCAGCAACCATGTTTGCTTCAATTTCCAAAGCATCAGTTTGGAATTTCTCAAGAGTAGGAGATATTCTTTCTCTTAAAGTGAAACTAAAATATGACTCGAAAGCTCCAACAAAAACTACCCTTTCTCCAATAGGAGGAGGTTTAATTTCTGTGGGTAAAATATTATACAATTTGTTGAATCTTTTAATAAAATCATTCATGTTTTCATTAGGACTTTTCTTGATTGCATTAAAATCTGTTAATGAATAACCATGATCTATTTTTTCACCCCATATTTGGGTGAATTGTGTCTCTAGTTCCTCCCAATTATTAATTGAGCCATTATGCAAACCTTTAAACCATAATTTTTCTTACCTCTCCATTCAGATCCTGTACGAAAAGTCTCATCACTACATCAAGATGTTCTACATTTAGATTCTCAGCAAAAGTGAAAAAAAATGGCAAGTGTTCTTCTGTAGTCACTTCATCTTCACCAGTAAAACAAGGAAGTAACTTGAGGTATTCTTGGTGCATGGCATTCATAGGTTGTGGAAGATTTAATGGTGCATACTTGTTCATTAAGAAAGCAGGGGCTGCCATGTTTATGCCTTGGTTAACCGATCCTTGAGTAGGTGGGGTTTGTGAACCAATTGTGAATGTGGATGAATGAGGTGAAACAACTGATATGGGAAGGGGTTGATGAACAATGGAAGAAGAACCAACAGATGTATTTGGTTGAGCTTGTGTGAATGTAAATGAAATTGACTCAAAATATTGTTCTTCTAACCTTGGTTCTTGAAAATGAACTGGTGGGGAAAAGGATTCTTGTTCCAAGAAAGTGAGTTTCCTGTAAATATCCTTAGATGAAGGTTTATGTGAACTACTTCCAGGTGCAGGCAGTGTAGGATCATGTGTAGAAGGAGTTCTTGGTTTCAGAACCTTTTTAGAAACCAAATTTTCAGGATCTGACAAAATAGGAACTTTATGTTGCGAGGTATCTGACCTCGTATGAGGTCTTTTATATGCCATAATTATGGAAATAAAATACAGCCTGATATTTCCTCCTCTCTGAAAAACTAGAGGAAATATAACAAAAACCCAAGGAATGAACTTCACTTATTTGTCCCCGGAAATGGCTCCAAAAAATGTTGTATCTTAAGAAACAATCCCTTGGCTGTGGTAAGGAATCAGTGCTCAAGAAAAAAAAAAAAAAAAAAAAAAAAAAATATATATATATATATATATATATATATATATATATATATATATATATATATATATATATGTCATAGAAATATTAAATCACCTTTAGAAATTTATTATTAAACGCTCAAGAATCTGATGCAATAAATGCTTCACAGTGCCATTATCTACTGATATTAATTGGAGTGATAAGAAGAACATGAAGGAAGGAAGCCCAAACTGATATGCTGATAAACATAATCTATCACTTTAAAGTTCAGAAGAATTTTATGAAAGTGGAATAGTTAAAATTAAGTAGTGCCCATTAAGTATATTTAACTCTTATTCACATATGTAAAAAGAGACATGCAACTTCATTACTTCATTTTATTCATAGAAGGAAAATACATAATGGAAACTGAGAAACATATCAATAAAAATAGATGCAAGAGTCTTGATCTTCATTCATTAATCATTAGAAAATTGAGTACAAAATTTGCAGTAGTCCAAAGGTCCAAAACTCGAAACCTTTTCCTCTCTTCTCCTTCTCTTTAAATACAATGTAAAAGCAGTTTGTAACTACTGAAACTACTCCTAACTGCACCAACTACTTGGAACTTCTTAAACTACCTATTACATATCATCGAAATGTCTTATTACAATTGAACTCTCTTAATAGAGATAAAATAAAACTTAAATCCTAATCTATTTGCTGAATATAAATTGGTCCTGCTACTGATGCATTCTCCTAATTTGTTGACTTGTCCTTCTTTGAAGTTGATGGATCATTAGGTATAACAGTCATCCAGGCTCTGCATTTCTTCCACACTTCAGTGTTTGTCTTAGGATATTTAATTAGCTTGTGGTACTCCATCCTAAAGGCAGTGATCCTGTTGAATGTTGGTCGCTCTGTAAATAAGGTCTTCACCAAACATAATAGCTGAAAATGTCTCTGAAGAAAGTTAATAGCTATTGCTCCTTTAAGGATCTGAGTCTTCTCATGAGTGTTATCCACCTTTCTTTTTTTCAATACTAATAATGGTTCATAGGAATCCCATGATAAAGGAATTCCTTTAAGGTCCTAGCATGATGGCAATCCCGCCTTGGTGCTTTTTTCATATAGATTGTCAAACTTGTTCACTGCTTCCTTAATCTCTGTCAACTTCTTCTCAGTGGTCTTCCTGAATGACCCAGTGAGTGATAAACTCATGAGTTGAGTATTAAAAACTTCTTGCCAATATGAAGGAATACCCAACACTACTTTTGGATTCATCATCAATGCAAATAGTCCTAGAATTGATTTTTCAACTATGCTGTCATCCTCTTTTCCCAGTATCTTTAGAATACAACTTAGTACTGACCAAACGTCTGCATCAAAAAATTCTATGGAGAATTCTTTATTTTTAGGTATAAACCGCTTTGTATCTGGCCTCAGGGAGAAGGAAAAATGAGTGAATTCTTGACTTGAAAGACTATCATAATGCGCTGCCAATGACTCATCAGTGAATTAAATGTAAGATTATGACTATGGATAACATAAAGCTTGACGAATTAACTAGGCTGAGACTTGCAAAACATTCTCTCCTAGACAATTCATTACAAAACACTTGCCATGATACATAACAGACACTAGTCAGTGCACAAACTCAGGAAAAAGATGTGTTTTAGGATACATGCAGACAATACACCTGATTTGGCCATGGAAGAGAAAATTGGGCATGCTTTATCATTTAGACAGACCTGTTGATAAAATTGGAGGTGTTCTAAGGAGCAAACAGTGTCTCGGATATTCCTCTCTGTGTCCATGAGAGGAATATGGATGGATGAGCCAGAAAGGGATGAACGTTTAGCCATGATATTGCTCAGGATGGCGAAAAATGACAAGGTGGTGAACAATAATGGAAGAAATAGGTGCAATTAGGTTGACAAGAACAGAGAAATAACATTGTCTTTGAAAAAAGAAGAAACAATTTAAATAGGTGGCGCAGGGCTTAGAAATTAAATGTTGAGTTGACGTGCCAAAAGACCATTAAATGGTACCATGACGTGGCTAAAATATTTCGCCAACCAGTAGCTTACGTCACTGTGGGAGGCCTCAAAGGTAAGGAGCATTCACTAGGGTCCAGTCCCCGCTTTTAATCCTGACCGCAGATATTGATCGACCCATCAGTCAATGAGGTCAATTGCAGAGGCACCCTCCTCGTTAACATGTGTGTCAAATGCACTCGTGGGTTGCCGTGTTTCTCTTTGTACATGAAAATATTCGAATCCCGCTCGCAAACTTTCTCATTCATTAACTAAGGTGTTAGGACCCACCTTCCCGAATCGCTTAAAATATGGAACTTCAAACTTATACAAAATGTTACAGAATTTAGTTAAAGTATAAGAAACTATACTTTAACATATATTTTTTATATTTTCCCATTTTTTTGTATTTGTGAAAAATTAAAATAAAGGATATTGCAAATGAGCGACAACAGTGAGTAAGTTTGGTTGAAAATGGGTCAAGCATGCCCGAGATCATAGTCATGACAATCTACGATTTCCAATGTATTCAATCAAGATGGTATTTTTAGGAATGTGAATGCATTTGAGGGGACGAGGACTGAGGCAAGGTGGGGTTAGCGTCATGAGGTGTTACCACTGACCTGAATGCACATGCCAAGATGGGGAAACCAATCAAGAACCCACAGACCTTTATGCTAGATGAATCTTACTGTGACGATATGTGGCGCTGACGAGAGTATGCTCCAGGGGAATATGAGTTAGGTTAAAATAGGGAGGGGATCACTCTGGATAAATTAGGGTTTATCCAAACCCTAGAATGGTCAGGATGATGCGATTGGGCCTGAAGCCTTAAGGGAGACGAAATCACTCGGGCTCGGGTTAAAACCCTAATGGGTTGAGAAAGAAGAGGGGGGACCCAAAATTTTGAATACACCCAAAATTTTGGGGTGTTGTTGTAGCAGCTACAACACCTTTCCATTTACATATATCCATGGTGTTGTGGAGTTCTCATGTCTTTGTTTATTTGGATTACCGGAAGGATTTGAAGTTGAGTGAGGTTTATCTCTGAATATTATTATTATTATGACACAAAACTGGTTTATGTGTTTCCTCAGTTTAAGGCCTAGCGATCCGAGTTTGGATTAAGGTAAATCCTAAGAGTTGTCACCTTAGTTTAGGGCCTATTGATCCAAGATTGGATTTCCATAAATCCTGAGAGGTGGATTCCCTTGATTAGGACTAGGAATCATTGCGGGTGAATGGCGAGATATAAGGTAAAGCCTAGAGGTTGGTTTCTCGGTTCAGGTCCTAGTGACCCCTGATCCAGACTATGGTTGTGTTAAATCCTTAGAGACTAGGAGACATGACAATTCCTCATGGTTTAGGTGGAGAGAATCTGGTGATATCCATGCCTGTGTTGGCCTAGTGATCAGGTGTAGATCACAGTAAAGCATGTTATGACATGTTTATGGTGTTGGCCTAGTGCTTAGGTGTGGATCATGGTAACTTTGTATTTCTTTTGATGAGGTTGAGGTGGTTTTTCCTCAGGATGCCCTAGTTCGTTCTTTTGGTTTCAGTCCCACATTCATGTTTGGAATATGGAACAGGGGGGGTGATTGTTTGAAGAGATATTGGATTAGTCAATCTATGGTAAGGTGGAACGTGGAAGTCCCATCTCTGGTTGGTTTTTAAATTTGTTAATGAAGATATCATTCGTTTATTTTGATTCTATTTTTTCTGTGTCGATGGTATTTTTTTTGTTATTATGCTAGTTAAAAGCATGTAATTAATTAGTGATGATGTATGTCTCTCTCCATTTTTTTACTTGTAAATGAATGCACAATGTATATATGGTCAAATATATTGTATTGTAGCTTATGATGTAGGGGATCAATGCTTCTTAGCGATTCTCAAAAAAGTATGAGACCCCTTTTCTCTATTATGTTGTTTACACATGTAGATTCAAAGCTTGTGACACGTTTGAAAAAATTCTTGTCATGGCTAGGAGGGGTCCAAAAGAGTTCTTAATGATGTGATTTCTTCCTTATCATTGTACTATTTTTATTTATCATATTTGAACTTTTCATGAAGTTCTGGGAAAAGCAATAGTTTCTGGGTGTGAAAAGGTGTCTCAAATCCCAGAGATGCATGCATAGAAATGATTTTTGGGGACCCGACCGCTAGCATGCAGTGTTATGCATGCGGCTATGGCTCAAAGAGGTGTGAATGGTTGGGTTACCTCTTGGGGGTATTTTGGTTGTTGTACAAGGTCTGAGGGTTTTTTTTTTTCCGCCAGTTCCACTTTATTAAGGTCACTTAGGAGGTTGAATCTCATTATAGTAGCCTCTCATCGCATGTTTACCCCAGTTGGCTAGTTACTTGGGTAAATGTGTCAAGGGGGTGTTACAGAGTGGTATCATATCATGGTTATGCTCTCCTTGGGTGGTGTTTGGTTTATATTCTTTTTGTGTGATATCTAATGCCACAAAATTGTACCAGAGCATGGTTTCCCTCTCCTTTGGTGGTGTCTGGTTTCCATTCTCTTTGGGTGATGTCTAGTTCCTGTTCTCTTTAGTTTATATTTGATACCACAGAGTGTATGAGAGCATAGTTCAACCCTCAGACCATATGGGCAGTGTGTTGTTCATGTTTTTTTGTTGGTTGCATATGTTCTTCTCATACCTATGGTGTAAGTGCTTGTTTCATTTGTGTTGTGTTGGAAATGGTGGAAGTGATGTTTCCATGGAAGTGTTGATGGTGTGGTTGTCAACATGTTTTCATGAGTGTATGATTCGTTATGTGTTGCTCATGCTTGTGTATTTTTCATGCACACTTGCTTACAAATTGTTACATATTGTACGTGCATTGCTTGCTTATGCTAGGGTTACATATTGGTCATGTTTCAGTGCTATATGAGTATGTTTTCTTTTGTGATGTCATATGTTGAACATGCATTGGCCATTCATGATTGGTTATACATGTCAAGTGGGTGCATATGGTTAAGTTTGCATTGGTTTGATTGAAATTGTTGTGCATAAGGTCATTGTATGCAATTAGGTCATCATTATGATATTCGTATGTTATTATGCTAATGTGTTGGCTAAGATAGAGCAGGAGATGCAGATCATTAAAGTGACATTGAAAAAATGGACTTTGTGGTAAGAGCAGATTGTCATGCAAGTTTGTATGCTTGGCATGCATGTATGTGATTCATGTTTGTTGTGTGCATTAGGGTTACTTATATGCTTGTCATTATATTATTATTATGGTTACATATATGATAAATTCTATTTGATCTGCGTAGTAATATGCACTATGGTTATGTGTATGCATTTCATTCTATTGATTTTGTGGTTACATACACGCTAGATGTTAGTGAATCAGTGTGGTCATATGCACATGTGTTGAATACTCATGACTGATAGTAACTTGTTTTTATATGCATTGTTTTTTTTTATATTATTAAATAAAAGTATTTTATATGTAAACTCGTTGTTGTTAAATGTTAGTTAACTTGATGATTAGGGTTATTGCATTGAGATATTGATGTTATATGATTCATGCTAATTTGGGTTGACCTATGCAGTTGGTTAGGGTTATGAATGTTGAGATTCAACGAGATGATGATCCTAGTGAAAATTAAGCACCTACACTAGGATGGGCCCGCAGGCTATTTTTAGGTGTATGTATATTTTTAGAATGGTGAGAAAATTATATTTATAGATGAGGTTCTATTATTAGATGCATGTGCGAAGTCTATTTATAGATTGCATGTCTAAATATAGAATGCATGTCGATTATTACTATCTCTTAATAATAATTGGAAATTAAATATAAAATATTCACTTGAAGCACTTGATTTCAGTTAACTGAAGTGGAAAACCAGTTAGCTGAAGGAATTTCGAGTTCTAAGGTTGGTTGGTGGGACATGCAAGTGGAATTAGTTGTAACTGAGTGATTCGAAGTTGTAACAGAGTTGGATGTGTAGTTATGTGAGTTGTAAAGCAATTTAACTTAGTTAAGTGAGTTAAAATCAGTTGTGCTAGTTGTAACTAGTTGTAACTAAAGATAAACTAGTGAGAGATCAGTGAATTAAATATTAAATTAATTCACATGGAGTGATATCACATGCAACTGAATATTTACTATTGTTAACTACATGCATGTCAGATCCAGTGGAGACCCATTTAATAGATAGGTGAAAGGGACAGTTTGACTATCATTTGTGACATTGGTGGGTGCACTCATGCAACCACACACACATTGGATATTCCAATGAGGATTGCATAGTCAAGTCAAGGTAGTATCTCATTCATTCAAGGATTTTGATCAACATGGATTGTTGAATCCTTAGTTAAACTGAGAGGGGGGGTGAATCAGTTTAACACATACATAAGCTTTTTAATTTTTTCATCAACTTATTTACAACTTAATCTTATAACCAAATTTAATATGTGAACAGTCTTAATATGTTGTAGCAAGTATTAAATTAATGTGACATCAAACTTATTATGTGAGCATAAAACATTAAGAAGATTGGGTAGATCATATCAACACATAGGAAACACACATAGAGACAGCAGATATAAGTGGAAACCCATAAATGGATAAAACCACATCTTATTATTGTTGTGATGCAAAGGCAAGCTCCAACTCCCTCTCACCACTATTTTTCTGCAGGCACCAACCTACAGGAGGCTCCAACCTCAGTTAGCTACAACTGACAATTATCAAGCTTCAACTTGATAGGGAAGCTCCAACTTCCTCAATTTATCAAAAGAAATGTTTGCTGATTTACCTCAGATATCAGCTCTGTTCTGTAGCATCTCTTTCTGCTCCTCTCTTCCTTATCTTCTCTGCCTCAATTTTCCATACTCTGCATTCTCTATCCTTACTCTCTCTAACCTCTCTATGCATATCAAGGTGATATTATTTATAGAGATTTCCTTATGATTGTTTGTATTCCTTAGGGAATTTGAAATGGATAGCCATACCTCTTAGTCTTCTGCCTTCTCATTTCTTTTCCATCTCACTCAGAAAAATATAACTATATGTACTAATTTTAACATTACAGTGGGATATTTGTTCTCTTCCGAAGACTTGCTAATGCATCACAAACAATATAAACCAATTAAAACATTTACATTTAATTACAATGAGAACTCCAACTCACTCATTCAACCTCTTGGATCACTGCGCTTGTCTTTTCTGTGACTGTTTTTGTCCCTTTTTCTTCTCTATATGCCTTTCTATTCATTGTTGTTGCGTAACTCCTGTATGTATGTAACTGCACTTTTTATATAATGCAAATCAATTCTTGGCATAATAATAATAAGGCGTTTTTAATATATGCACTACTGTGTTATATAACTTAAGTAACTTTTGGCTATAAAATGCTAAAAGATCATTTTAATACGTAAAATGCCCTTATGGGCCCACTCGCCGAACTTGCTTTATTCTCCAATGCGACGTATCACCTCTCGACTACTTTCGATTGTGATTAATCATAATCACAACTTCCATTTATATGTTCTGATGCTCTGCTCCTTCTCCGATGTGATGTATCTCCTCTCGAATACTTCCAATTGTGATTAATCGCAATCGCAACTTCCATTTATATGTTCCGATGCTCTGCTCCTTCTCCGATGGGATCAATCACTGTTCACTTTGATGTGCCGATGTGATGAATCACTCCGATGCGATGTAAAATTGTTCACTTTGATGTGCCGATGCGATGAATCACTCTGATGCGATGTAACACTGTTCACTTTGGTGTCACAACTCAAACATATATGAATCATCGTTTAAAACATATCGGGTCCGGAACTCAATTATAATCGCAACTTTTGGTTAACATGTTCCACTGCCAACTTTTCTCCGATGCGATTCGTGACTCAAGTCCCACCTTATAAGACTTTGTTTGTATTAGGCCTGAACAATAGAGCGCTTCACATATATGTATATATATATACTTTGGCCCCTTGTTTATAAAGTGCTACATATATAAGTATACTTTGCCGCTTCAATCTTTATGTATACTCCAGCTTGGGTTATGATTCTCAGAATTTTATGTAGGGGTCCCACTTGCGTATTAACTTTGGTTTATATACAAGCATTAACATAAGGTTCTTGGTCCCCCCATATTTTATATCCGCATACCAACTTATTTCAACATACATATATGAAATCAACCTTTAATAGCTCAATAAACCAAAGGTTCTCACCTTGGCGGAGTTCGACCCACTATATATATATATATATATATATATATATATATATATATATATATATATATGCTCCGGGCTTACCCTTCGTATGATATATTATGAGTCCAAACCACAACTTTGGTTAGCGCATTACTTGTGCATTTTTATATATGCCACCACCGCACTATCAACTTATAACTAAACCCAACGTGACATTCTAATACACAACATTCCATGGATCCCCCACATGTGTTTGATAAGCTTTGCACTTTTAGTACGTTCCACTTGACAGCACCCTTTGAACATATATATATATATATAAGCCTAAGTCAATCCTCGACCATGGTTTTAACCCTCGGCATAACATAATGTATTAACTTGCAATAAATATATAATCCACACATAACCCATTCTTATATGTGCACTCAACTTTAATATATATCCAATATTGCAATGGATATCAAACCCGATACATATTTTAGCACATGTACGTTCCCGGGGCCCACCTCCATTAACATGCCTCTTGCATCCAACGACGGATAGTTTATCGCATCGACTCCGATGATCCAACGGATGTCATACCATATCACGTTTTTTATTGATACGAGGTTTAACACTTCAAATTTGCGTGAAAAAAATTGTTTTACAAAACCGCCTAAGAACACGTGTCCTTCAATGACATATATCGCGTTCATTTTGGTAATACAACTTACCACTTTAATTCTCGCGCGAACCCACTGGTTTTTGAGCACCTGTTTTACTATTCACACTTAGGGTTCTGCTTACATTCATGGTTCAGTTCAATGAAAAAAAACGCCGCGCCTTCGTTATATACATATATATAATCTCTGTTCAAACTATAATATATATAAACCCTTCTTGATTTCATTATATACCTTTCTTCAGCACTTTGATATATATGAACTCTGTTTCATTGCTATTTTAATATAATGCTATCATAAGGTTTAACACCTGATTGTATTGGATTTTTATTGCAAGACGCTTGGTTCCATTGCCCTCAGGGTTCCGTCTCTGCTTGATCATTTCGTTGTTCGTTAACTGCTCTGCCTCTGCTGCTCGACTGTTTCATCTTTTTCTCTGTATTCTCTGTCTCTGCCTCTGTTTCTCTGCCTCCTCTGGTTCTGCTTCCTTTCTCTATCTCTGCATCCTCTGTTGTTCGACCGTTTCTATGTTGTCTCCTTTGTGCTGCTTTGCTTATCTTTTTGTTGCCCTGTCTCTGTAAATAAACTCTGTTGTCTTCTCCTTTGCTTGTGTTTCTGTCCTTTTCCATCAATGAAAACACTTCTAACAGTCTCCCCCTTTGGCATTGATGGCAATACGCTTCCTCTGCTTGCCTTTTAGGACTCTTTCTTTGTTTCTTTTTCTTCCTCCCCCTTTGACATCAATGGTAAGCGGTTGCTCATTTCCATGTTGCTTTTAAATCTCAGCCAAGTTGCTCTGATCTTGAGGACCTGTTTCTTGATTTCCTTGCTAACTAATCTCCCCCTGGAATGATATTTTTGTTTTTTTTCTCCCCCTGAAACGATGCTTTCTCTTCATATCAGAGAGTAGCATCTACAGATACTACCCCTAGTCTCTCTCTCAAATACTCAAATGGTCCTCTAGCAAGAGTTTTGGTAAATATATTTGTTGTTTGTTCTTTTTTTGGCACATATTCCAACTTTAATACCTTCTGAGCTACTTGTTCTCTGAGAAAATGATACTTGATTGGAATATGTTTAGTTTTTGAATGAAGCACAAGATTTTTTGATATGCTTATAGCACTTGTATTGTCACATTTGATTTAGATAGGTTCATCAATGCTTACCTTCATGTCTTGGAGGGTTTGCTTGATCCACATGACTTGTGTGCAACATGTTGTTGCTGCTATGTATTATGCTTCTATTGTAGATATAGAAATAGATGTTTGTTTCTTGCTTCGCCATGCCACCAGACTTTCTCCTAGATAGAATGCACCTCCACTTGTGCTTTTCCTGTCATCCATACAGCTGGCCCAATCTGCATCTGTGTATGTTGTCAAAGTGAAGGTTTTTCCTTTTGGATACCATAGCCCAAACTGTATTGTTCATTGTAGATATCTAAATATTCTTTTGACTGCTAGAAGATGATTTTGCTTTGGTGCTGCTTGATATCTAGCCACAATTCCAACTGCTAGCATGATGTCTGGTCTTGATGTTGTCAGGTACAGCAAACTTCCTATCATGGATCTGTAGAGTCTTTGATCTATATCAGCAGATCCAGCATCAACACATAGCTTGCATCTCGTGATCATGGGAGTTGACATAGGTTTGCAGTCTTCCATTTTGAACTTTTTCAACATTTCTTTTAAGTATTTTTCCTGTGAGATGAATGTACATGTTTTCTTTTGCTGAATTTGAAATCCTAAGTAGAAGGTGAGCTCTCCAATCATAGACATCTCAAACTCTGATTTCATCTCTTCAGCAAATCCTTTTGCTAGCTCATCTTTGTTGCTTCCAAACATAATGTCATCAACATATATTACAACAATCAGGAGTTCATTTCCATGGGCTTTTATGTATAGATTGTTGTCTAGCCCACCTCTCTTAAAGCCTTGCTTTTGCAAATACTTATCCAGTCTTGAGTACCAAGCACGAAGAGCTTGTTTCAGTCCATATAGAGCCTTCTTTAGTCTGCACACATAGTCTTCTTTGTCTGTTAATGAGAAACCTTCCGGTTGTTCCATGTAGACTTCTTCTTCTAGATCTCCATTCAGAAATGTAGATTTCACATCCATTTGATATACCTTGAAGTCTTGGTAGCATGCAAAGGCTAGAAACATTCTGATAGCTTCCATTCTGGCTATAGGGGTAAATGTTTCATCTCAATCAATTCCTTCGATTTGTGAATATCATTTGCAAACAAGTCTGGCTTTATTCCTGATTACCTGTCCTTGCTCATTCATTTTATTCTTGAATACCCATTTTGAGTCTATGATATTTTTCTCAGTGGGTCTAGGAACTAATTCCCAAGTATTGTTCTTCTCAATTTGATCCAATTCTTCATTCATAGCATTCACCCAATGCTTGTCCTTGCTAACTTCTTCAAACTTCTTTGGCTCTATTTGTGATAACATAACTATGTATACCTCTTTTGTCTGTTTAGTTAGCTGCCTTCTTGTTTGGACTCCTACACTTTTGTCTCCAATGATCTAATCTTCTGGATGGTTCTTTTGAGTGTATCTTGAGGGGGATTTTGAGCTTAGCTCAACATCTTCTGTTGTCTTGCTTTTTTCATCATCATCTTGGTTTTCTTCTTCATGATTGTATGAAGGACTGCTGCAGTCTGTACTTATTGTCTTGTTTGGAAGTTCTTCATCAAATCTTACATCAATGCTTTCTACAATTTTTTGAAGAGCCTTGTTGTAGCATTTGTACCCTTTAATTTTAGATGCATATCCTAGAAATATCCCTTCATAAGCTCTTGCATCAAATTTCCCCAGATTTTCATCATTATTCTTTATGTAACATTTGCTTCCAAAGACTCTAAAGTGCTTGATTGAAGCTGGTTTACCATGCCATAGTTCATAGGGAGTCTTGTCACTGCTTGGCCTTAAATGAGCTTTGTTTAGGATATGCACAGCTGTGTGTACTGCTTCTGCCCAGAAGGTTTGAGGAATATTACTCTCTTGCATCATGGCTCTGGAAATTTGTTGTACAGGCATGTTTTGTCTCTCTGCTACTCCATTCTGTGGAGGTGTCCCTACAATAGTAAATTGTTGCTTTATCCCATGTTCATTGCATAGGTTTGCAAAGTCATAATTTGTGAATTCACCTCCTCTGTCTGATTTGATGCATTTTAGCTTACATCATGTTTGATTTTCTGCTAATGCTTTGAATATCTTGAATTTCTCCAATGCTTCTAATTTATTATTGAGAAATGCAACCCATGTCATTATGGAGAAATCATCTATTATCAGCATGAAGTAGGATTCTCCACTTGGAGTTTTAGTTCTTGCAGGTCCACACAGATCCATGTGCACAAGCTGGAGTGGTCTTCTTGTTGATATTTCTTCTTTGGTCTTAAAGGATGTGCAGGTCTGTTTTCCCAATTGACAAGATTTGCATATGGTATTTGAAGGCCTTTTTATTTCTAGCATATCTCTGACCGCTTTCTCCTTGCTCAGTCTGATAATATGATCGAAGCTGAGATTTCCCAATCTCCTATGCCATAACCATGACTCCTCAAGTTTGCTAAGATGGCATGCTTCATCTTCCTCTTTCACTATGTAAACATTACTCTCTGTTCGAACACCTTTGAGCAGAGTCTTACCTTTGGTGCTCGATCTGACTTCACAGTCTTGTGCTCTAAAAAGAAATTCATAGCATTTATCACACATTTTACTGACACTCAGCAAGTTTGCTTTCATCCCATCTACAAATAGTACATCTTGGGCCTTTCCTCAACCATTATCTAGGCTGACTGAGCCTTTTCCTTTGATTTTTCATGATTTATCATAGCCAAAAGTAACATTGCCAGATTTCTTTTCATCAAAAGTTGTAAACTTTCCTCTATCTCCAGTCATATGTTTTGAGCAGCCACTGTCCAAACACCACTAGATTTTCAAGTCTTGAGCAGTTAGAGCCAGGTCACATTTATTCACCTTCTTTTTCCACTGGAAGTATCCTTTTGTTTGGTATCTTTTGTGAGATGATGAACCACATCCTCTCAGAGGAAATTTGGAAGGCATATGTCCAATTTTATTGCATACACAACATTTGATCATGATTTTTGCAGAATTGTGAGTATGAGTAAAATATCCTTGATTCATAACCCTCCTTGAGGTGTTGTACATCAATATTTGTCCATATTTTCTACACTCAATGATTTTATGACCACATTCCTTACAACAAAAATAGTAGTCATAGAAAAAATTTGCATACCTGATGTGAGGTTGTCTTCTCCATTTGTTTGCTTGAGACAATCTCTTTATTGTTTGCATCTTTTGTTGGTTTGAATTACTCCTCCTTGTATGACAGTATGCAGCAATGTGTCCTAGCTTGTGGTAGGCATAACAGGTGGCATTTTTCAAAGGAGGGAAGAATCTCCTTTGATGGCTTCCAAATTTGACATACTCAGGGGTATATGAGCCTTTTTTTGTTGTCTGAGTATTTATTTCATTCTTCGTTATTAGAGGTTTCTTCTGGTTTTTGTCTCCCTCATTACATGTTTCTTCTTTTGTAGGAATTATTTGAGCTGCTTCATCAGCCTTCTTTGCTTTGACAAAAATAATATTTTCTTTATCTTTTTCTTTGCTTTTACTTGATTCTCCTTCATAGCCTATCCCAATCTTTATCAGAGGAGATCTTTGAGCATCCAGAATTTCGTTCAACTTACCAGAGCTTGTTGTTTGAGAAGGAGTTATAGACACTTTTCTTTGAGCATTTTCTAATTTCTTCCTCAGACATACTATTTTTTCTTCCAACTTCTCTTGTTCCTCAGTTTCATCCTTGATTTTCTTAAGTAACATGTCTTCTATGTTCTTGGCTTCTTCAAGCTCTACCTTCAGCTACATGAGGACTCCTGGATTTTGCTCTTCTCTTACATACTTGAGGAGAATGTCCTTTTGTTTTCTGCACTTCAGTTTGAGTCTTTCAATCTCCTCTAGGGCACTTCTTAGCTCCCCCTCAAGGTCAAATTCACCTTCCTCTTCATCTTCTAGCAAGAGTCCTTCAGGATCTTCTATGGCCATCAATAAGAATTCAGAGGTTCCTTCTTCACTTGAGGGTTCATCTGAGTCTTCAGATGCACTGTTGCCTTGTTGAACATAGTAAGATTTTCTATTGAATTTCTTTCCTTTCTGCTAGTTCTTTGATGTAGTTTTTTCTGATTCATGAGCTTGATTCCTTGATTTCTTATGAGGACACTTAGCAGCATAATGTCCAACTCTTCCACAGTTAAAGAATTTGAATGGAAGTTTACCTTTATATTTACCTGAGCCTCTATCCAGTTTCTTGACAAACTTGGCCTCTTCTTCATCAGAACAAGAACATATATCTTCCTTTTCTTCTTTCTTCTTTTCTGTTTTAAAGGTTTCCTCCCTTGCACTTGGCTTCTTCTGTGGGAGTCTCATCTCATAGACTGTAAGATTTCCAAGTAACTGGTTCATGGTCAAGGTTTCCCAATCAGCTGTTTCTTCTATGCAGACACCTTGGGGTTAAAACTGGGTGGAAGAGATCTTAGAATCTTTTGTACAATTACACTTTATGGTATGGTTTCTCCAAGAGCTTTCATATTGTTAACAATTTCTGCAACTCTTAAGAAGAAGCTGCCAACATCTTCATCATCATTCATTTTTAAATTTTCAAACTGAGCTCTATATACTTGAAGTTTGGCGGTCTTTACCTTTTTATTTCCCTCATGGATGTTTTCAAGAATATCCCACATATCTTTGGCAGTCTTACTGTGCATTATTTTGATAAATTCAGCCTCACAAAGTCCACTTAAGATTGCATTCATGGCCTTTGCATTTGCTACGAATTCTTGTTTAACTTCTCTCTCTGGGTCAGTTGCCTTTGGGGCATATCCAAATTCTACAGTAGCCCAAACCTCTATTCCTAGAGACATTATGTATGCTCTCATTCTGATTTTCCAGAAGGCATAATTAGCACCGGTGAAAAAAGGGGCTTTATTGGTTGAGCTTCCTTCTTGACTAGCCATCCTAGAGACCTAGGATCTCCTTTCAGTGGATAAACTGGTACAAAGGAATTGGCTTTGATACCAATTGTTGAATCCTTATTTAAACTGAGAGGGGGGGGGTGAATCAGTTTAACACATACATAAGCTTTTTTTTTCTTTTCAGAATCTAAACTTCTATGATCCATCATATAAATTAGTATAAATTATTTCAGTAATAACCACGTTCCAGTGCATGTGATTATTACCGAAAGAATTTATACTAATTTACATACATAAGCTTTTTAAAGTTTTCATCAACTTATTTACAGCTTAATCTTATAACCAACTTTAATATGTGAACAATCTTAATATGTTGCAGCAAGTATTAAATTAATGTGACATCATACTTATTATGAGAGCAACAAACATTAAGCAGATTGGGTAGATCATATCAACACATAGGCAACACACATAGAGATAACAGATATAAGTGGAAACCCATAAAGGGAGAAAACCACATCTTATTATTTTTGTGATGCAAAGGCAAGCTCCAACTCCCTCTCACCACTGTTTTTCTGCAGGCACCAACATACAGGAGGCTCCAACCTCAGTCAGTTACAACTGACAACTATCAAGCTTCAACTTGATAGGGAAGCTCCAACTTCCTCAGTTTATCAAAAGAAATGTTTGCTGATTTACCTCAGATATTAGCTCTGTTCTGTAGCATCTCTTTCTGCTCCTCTCTTCCTTATCTTCTCTGCCTCAATTTTCCATACTCTGCATTCTCTATCCTTACTCTCTCTAACCTCTCTATGCATATCAAGGTGATATTATTTATAGAGATTTCCTTATGATTGTTTGTATTCCTTAGGGAATTTGAAATGGATAGCCATACCTCTTAGTCTTCTGCCTTCTCATTTCTTTTCCAGCTCACTCAGAAAAATATAACTGTATGTACTAATTTTAACATTACAGTGGGATATTTGTTCTCTTCTGGAGACTTGCCAATGCATCACAAAAAATATAAACCAATTAAAACATTTACATTTAATTACAATGAGAACTCCAGCTCACTCATTCAGCCTCTTGGATCACTGCGCTTGTCTTTTCTGTGACTGTGTTTGTCCCTTTTTCTTCTCTGTATGCATTTCTGTTCATTGCTGTTGCGTAACTCCAGTATGTATGTAACTGCACTTTTTATATAATGCAAATCAATTCTTGGAATAATAATAATAAGGCGTTTTTAATATATACACTGCCGTGTTATATAACTTAAGTAACTTTCGGCAATAAAATGCTAAAAGATCATTTTAATACATAAAATTCCCTTACGGGCCCACTCAGCTAACTTGCTCTATTCTCCAATTTGATGTATCACCTCTCGACTACTTCCGATTGCGATTAATCGCAATCGCAACTTCCATTTATATGTTCCGATGCTTTGCTCCTTCTCCAATGCGATGTATCTCCTCTCGAATACTTCTGATTGCGATTAATCGCAATCGAAACTTCCATTTATATGTTCCGATACTCTGCTCCTTCTCTGATGTGATCAATCACTTTTCACTTTGATGTACCGATGCGATGAATCGCTCCGATGCAATGTAACACTGTTCATTTTGATGTGCTGATGCGATGAATCGCTCTGATGCGATGTAACACTGTTCACTTTGGTGCTAGAACTCAAACATATATGAATCATCTTTTAAAACATATTGGGTCCGGAACTCAATCGCAATCGTAACTTTTTGTTAACATGTTCCGCTGCCAACTTTTCTCCGATGCGATTCGTGACTCAGGTCCCACCTTATAAGACTTTGTTTGTATTAGGCCCGAACAATAGAGCGCTTCACATATATGTATATATGTATATACTTTGGCCCCTTGTTTATAAAGCGCTACATATATAAGTATAATTTGTTGCTTCAGTATTTATGTATACTCCAGCTTGGGTTATGATTCTCAGAATTTTATGTAGGGGTCCCACTTGCGTATTAACTTTGGTTTATATGCAAGCATTAACATAAGGTTTTCAGTCCCACAACTTATATATCCTCATACCAACTTATTTCAACATACATATATGAAATCAACCTTTAATAGCTCAATAAACCAAAGGTTCTCACCCTCGCGGAGTTCAACCCACTATATATATATATGCTCCAGGCTTACCCTTCATATGATATATTATGAGTCCAAACCACAAATTTGGTTAGCGCATTACTTGTTCATTTGTATATATGCCACCACAACACTATCAACTTATAACTAAACCCAACGCGACATTTTAATGCACACCATTCCATGGAGCCCACATGTGTTTGATAAGCTCTGCACTTTTAGTACGTTCCACTTGACAACACCCTTTGAACATATATATATAAAATCCTAAGTCAATCCTCGACCATGGTTTTAACCCTCAACATAACATAATGTATTAAATTGCAACAAATATATAATCCGCACATAACCCATTCTTATATGTGCACTCAACTTTAATATATATCCAATATTACAATGGATATCAAACCCAATACATATTTTAGCACATGTACGTTCCCGGGGCCCACCTCCATTAACACGCCTCTTGCATCCAACGGCGGACAGTTTATCGCATCGACTCCAATGATCCAATGGATGTCATACCATATCACGTTTTTTATTGATACGAGGTTTAACACTTCAAATTTGCGCGAAAAAAGTTGTTTTACAAAACCACCTGAGGACATGTGTCCTTGAATGACATATATCGCGTTCATTTTGGTAATACAACTTACCACTTCAATTCTCCCGCAAACCCACTAGTTTTTGAGCACATGTTTTACTGTTCACACTTAGGGTTCCGCTTACATTCATGGTTCTGCTTCAATGAAAAAAAACATCGCGCCTTCGTTATATACACATATATAATCTTCGTTCAAACTATAATATATATAAACCCTTCTTGATTTCGTTATATACCTTTCTTCAGAAATTTAATATATATGAACCCTGTTTCATTGCTATTTTAATATAACGCTATCATAAGGTTTAACACCTGACTGTATTGGATTTTTATTGCAAAACGCTTGGTTCCATTGCCCTCAGGGTTCTGTCTCTGCTTGATCATTTCATTGTTTTTTAACTGCTCTGCCTCTGCTGCTTGACTGTTTCATCTCTGTCTCTGTATTCTTTGTCTTTGCCTCTGTTGCTCTGCCTCCTCTGGTTCTGCTTCCTTTCTCTGTCTCTGCATCCTCTGTTGTTCGACCGTTTCTATGCTGTCTCCTTTGCGCTGCTTTGCTGATCTTTTTGCTGCCCTGTCTCTGTAAATAAACTCTGTTGTCTTCTCCTTTTCTTGTGTTGTTGTCCTTTGCCATCAATGACAACACTTCTAACATGGATTGCACAGTGGAGGCACGTTGTCAGGAGGTAGTAAATTGGCGCATGTATTGCCAATTTTTGTATGACAGTGTGAGACAATTGTATATTGTACTGAGAGCTCCTAGATTAGAATTTTGTATGAGATTGTTTCATGATCCATGATATATACATAATATATGATAGTGGGGTTTTTACCTTTATGCTTTCCCGGTAAAAACATTCGTGTTATGTGTGATTGATCTTTCTTTGTGTGTTTGAAATTGGCGATCGTGTTTTAAATTTCCGCAAATATTTTAGTAGAAGGATTCTGTAGTTAAAAATGACATATAATTGTTAGATCAGGAGAATCCAAGAAATACATAATTGTATTAAAATTTCTACAATGATATCCAGATATAAGTCGACCTAATTATGATGGTGTGTTTTCCTAATCTATATTGACTTTATATATGTCATTTTTATGCATGAGTACCAATTTTTTATGAGCTTATGATGTGAACATGTTAGCTAGTTACTGTTATGAATATTATGATATTATTTTTGTTTGAGTTGATGTGTTAATGTGAAGTCATATCGTGCTAATCTAGATTTATTTTGCAGACATGATAGCCTCCCCTAAGATACATTAAGATATGATTTTTTTATGTTGTGTACTTGGTTCCTAATTGTTTGATTAGGTCATCTATTTGGTGTTTTAGCGAGTTTGTGTTTATTACGTCATCTAGTTGATTTATTTAACATGGTATGTTTGCAAGTTGTTTGAATGTTAGAGTAATTGCATGATATGAGTATACGTGTCTGTAAGATTGCATGAAGGAATGTTATTTCTTTAAGATGGTTTTCCTAACACATATGTGCTGAGATATTCGATATATACTTGAGTGTAAGTAGGTGATAGTTGTAGCATTACATATTATGACCAATGAATGTGAGTTGATAGTTGATTATGACATGGCTGTTAGTCTTGGTAAACCTTTATTTTGAATTGATAGATATGTTGTATTGATTTTTGGTACATATGGATGAAATGTGTGTCCAGTTACAAATCATCATGCTTGGCACAACAAGGTAAGATAACAAGTATATTGGTATATTTATTTATGCGCTAAAAATTATGTGGTAATAGCAATATGATGCAGGGGATTGCATGGAAAAAGATACTTCTAGGAAATATTTGAAAATGATCGGGTTGATATTTCCCTTGGAAGCTTTGGGAACCCATAGGGATTGAGTCATGGTGTTTGTTGCTAGTCTTATGCTTCTGGTCTCCTGTGATTTTTTTCGCTTGATTTGCGGTCTTGATTGTGTCTAGTGCATGGTCATGCCACCTTGTTGTGGATTCATATTGCTTTTGGTTTCTCATGGTATTCTTATTGTTTATTCTTGTTCTTGCCTTTTATGTTTTGAGGGTCTTGGGAATTGGTTGGGAAAGATGAAAGTTAATGGAGCTCAAGGAGAGTTGTGTGGTACCCAACAGGTAATGAAAGACTTGGATGAAGCCTAGTGCATGTATAAAGGTAGTTGAAGGTATGAATATGACAACCATTTGGATTGGTTAGGTACATTGAGGTAAATGGACGGTGGCAGAACAATCATGAGAAATTTAACACGAAAGGTAAAGTGAATGGATCTAAGGTGTTATGTTCCTTGGCTATGTTGGGAACAATTGTTCTCAATGTTGTGCATGGTGTGCACATATAATGGAAGTTATCTTAACCTTGACCTTACGCCATATGGTCATTATGTTGTGATCATGATTATTATTATATTTATATATGTATACATGTATGTATGTATGTATGTCGTGTATGACTGGGTTGTCATGGATCATGGTTCTTTAATGCTAATTTTTATATGTATGTACGTCGTTGTTTGACAGAATCATGATTTTTTTATGTTAATGATTATATATGTATGTATCTATGTCACTATATGATAGGTTTTTCAAGGATAATTCTTGTGGAGGAATGATTTCTTTTGCAGGTGAATGGCATGAAGAGGTTATTGGCTATGGGGAATCAAGTGTGAAGATTAAACCTAAGATCTATGAGGTTAGTATCATGTCAACATGAATTGATAATATATGCTTGTATAATGCCTATGTTTATGTTATGGACATGTAATGCTAAGGGGTACATCAAGGGAATGAAAGCAGTGTGATATGCGGTATGCTGAAGCAAACATGGATAGTGGAAAGACACTAGAATAAAGGTTGCTTGTGGGGTCAGTGTGTGGTCTATGGATGTGCAATACTAATGTTGTGTATATGTTGTGCATGTTTTATATTAAGTGATTGTACCTATAGTGATGTGTACATGTAACATATGTAGTATTGTGTACATGTGATGTTGTATGTTTGTTGTATATATGGTGTTTTGTGTGTATTTCATATGCAGTGCTAGGTATAGATAGTGATATGTAAATGTTGGATATGTGGTGTTGTGTACATACCGTATTATGCCCATGTTGGATATGTAGTGTTGTGTATGTATGGTGCTATGTGCATGTTTTATATGCAATGCTATGTACATATGGTGTTGTACATATGGTGCTATGCACATATGGTGTTCTGTGCATGATTTTACATGTGGTGTTGTGTACATGTTGTACATGTGGTGTTGTGTGTAGGAGGTGTCGTGTACATGTCGTGCATGTGGCGTTGTGTACATACAGTTTCGTTTACATGTCGTGCAGATGGTGATGTGTACATGTGGTATTGTGTACACATTGTACAGGTGGTGCAATGTACATGTGGCGTTGTGTACACATTATGAAAGTGGCTCCATGTACATGTGATGTTGTGCACACATTGTGCTGGTAGTTTTGTGTACGGATGGTATTGTGTACATGTCGTGCATATGGTACTGGTATACATGTGGTATTGTGTGCATGTATTACATGTTGTGTTGTAGGCATGCAATAATATGTATGTGCATGGTGTATTTTTGGTATCGTGACATGTGTATTCATTGTGTTGTACTATGTATATGTATATGCATTATGTTGTATTGTACACCGGGTGTAGGTTTATGTTTCGTATGTCGGTGTGGGTGCATGTATTGTATGGTGTTATATGTCGTATGTGGGTGTATGTGTTGTGATGTACATTGTGTGTATGTGTATGTGATTGAATAGAACCAAAGGCACTGGGTGTTTTCCGGGTGTGGAAACCGATCCGGTGTGTGTACAAAAGAACAAAGGCATAAGTAACGACCAACGAATGATAAGTATCGGTATTTTATTTCAGTTATATTATGCATGTGATCTACGATTCTAACTTATCATGGTTACATGTGATTTATGATTATGGTTTATGATGATTGCATGTGATTCATGATTTTGACCTATGTAGGTTGTGTTTTGAGCTAACCAGATGTAATATGTTTATACATGATGATTTGATCAAACAACTAGCTTGACTTCTGTGACAGGAAATGAACAAGATTTTAAATGTATCTTGTTGATGAGCTATCAATGATTTGAAGTTATTTCAATTTATTTCGAGTCTAATGGAAATTATGTGCTTGGTACAAGAAGCATGGAAATTCCCAGTTGGGTAGTTGAAAATTATTGCAAGCATTAGTAGAAAAAATAAAAGGAATTGGAACATGCAACAATATGTTGGTAAATAATTCAGGAACAGGGCCGTTGTGGGACATTGGTACCCAATAATTTCCATTGATTTCTATGAGCATGCTATGACTGGTATGATGGTTTTGAAGAAATTATATACCTTGGCTTTTATATCTTCTGATGCGAGGAAGCCTTGCCAAGGGATGGATCGCCCGAGATAGGGGATGTCAGGGAACTTGGAAGGTGAGTGACTGCACGAAAGGGGATGAACGGATTGCTGAGGGATTGTGTAGGAGAGAAGGGAAGGTCGGAGATGGATTTTTTTGGTCATTATCATTTCCATATGGAACCATATGCACATTTGGAGTGTGCCCTGGAACAATGAGCCAATAACTGTTCACTGAGAGGACAAGTGGCACAGGATTGTAGCACTGGAAATTGGATGCAGATTTGACTTTGGCAGTAGATTTTGGACTTCCTGAGAAGGAGGTGAATCCTGGTATTACTTTTAGGGTGGAAGTGTGAGCCTTTGGATTCCCTTGTTGTTGATAAGGGAATCGTATCATTATATTTGTTGTTTTAGAAAATGTGCACATTTGTATATGTGTATATTACTGTAAATACCGTAATGAGTTGTGTTATAAAGCTCCATAGGAAATATGTGTTATATTTCTGTACTGAGTTGTGTTATAAAGCTCCACTACATGGTATTATTTTCATGATGGTTTTTTCTTTTGAGCAAGTTATTCATTGTAAATATTGCAATGAGTTGTGCTATAAAGCTCCATAGGCAATATGTTTTATTTTCAGTGGTTTTCTAGTTTGTAGGTGCCATTTAACACCGAGGATGGTGTTCCCCCAAGGGGGATGTTTATGTAACAACCCTAGTCAAGATTCAATGTAATAAAGTTAAAAATAATAACCACGGTTGATGGGACACGTATTCCAAGTTAAATTTTGGGAAAAAAATCCTAGTGGGTGTTCATTTCATTTATTATGGATAAAGGAAATTGGAAAATGCTTTGGAAAGGAAAATGGCATATTTGGAACATTTAATTATGAAAATAATGAAAATTAGGAGAAAATGGATATGAAAGGTCACAGGTTGCATGTGAGGAGGAAAATGAAGGAAAATGAAGAAAATAGAGGCCTCATTAATAAAAGGCCTTCTGAGGATCAGTTAGCAAGCTTTTGGCTCAAACCTTTTGTCAATGAATTTTTGGATCTCTCTCATTATTCTCTCTCTTTCTCTCTCACTCTTGTACACTTAGAATTTCTTGGAGCATTTTGGCATTGGAACAATAAAGTCAAGAAAGCAGGAAGAAGGAGGAAGCAAACAAGGAGGAGCAAGATACAATAGGATTCTTGGTAGGTATCTATTTTAATGTATGTTTTCCTTTCTAGATATGGAATGCATGGTATTGCATGTGGTTCTTTTCTATATTGGCATGGGTATTTTCCAGGTGTGACATTTGTTCATCCTAACCTTTCCATTTTTGGATAGCCATGGTGTTATGGAGTTATCATGCCTTAGTTTAGCTGGACTACCGAATGGATTCAAATTTGAGTGAGGTGGATCTATGAATATTATTATTATTATTATGACACATAATCGATTTTTGTATTGCCTCGGTTTAGGGCCTAGTGATCTAGTTTTGGATTACGGCAAAGGCTGAGAGGTGTTGCCTCAGTTTAGGGCCTAGTGATCTAGGATTGGATTGCGGTAAATAATGAGAGGTGGTTTCCCTTGATTAGGACTATGAATCCTTATCGATGAATGGAGGGATATACGGTAAATACTAGAGGGTGGTGTCTTGGTTTAGGGCTTAGTGACCACTGATTCATACTGTGGGTTGTGGTAAAGCCTAAGAGACTAGGAGACGGGAAAATTCCTCTCTGTTTAGGCAGAGAGAATCCGGTGATATCCATGCTTGTGTTGGCCTACTGATTGGGTGTATATCATGATAAATCCAGTTATGAAATGTTTATGGTGTTGGCCTAGTGATCTGGTGTGGATCATTATGAAGTCAGATTTCCATTAATGAGGGTGAGGTGATTTAGCCTTGGGATGCCCTAGTTGGTTCTTTCAGTTTGAGTCCCACATTCATACTTGGAATATGGCATGAGGGTGATTAAATGAAGAGATATTTGGCTCAAAAAATCTATGTTCAGGTGGTTGGTTTCTACATTTATTTGTAATATTCCTACTTAGCCTAAGCTAAGAGGAATATTAAATTTTGTTTTACTTTCTTTTGCATGAATAAATGAATAAAGGAGGACATGTAAAACTCCTAAAAAGACTGAATAAATCAATGCCCATGTGAACACAGATAAATTAGGGCCATGTAAATAAATCACTTACAGGTGTGAAAGGGGTTTGGGCTGTGAAACTAGGTCAACCTTGACAAAATCTATAGCGCTATCTAGGTTCAATGTATCTCCTAAAGGGACAGCGCAGTTCTAGAAGGAGGCCCCTCATGTGAAAGGAGCTAACTCATTAAGGTGGTTTAGGCTTTGCAAAGGCTTTCATCTTATAAAAGGAAGGGGAAGGCAACAAGAGAAGGTTCTTGATTGATTATATTTCTGAGCATCTTGTCTGCTTAGACAAATACTACTCTCTGTTGTTTAGTAGAGAATTGTGCTGCTTAGCACTCGGAGTTCCTATGCAGGGATTTCACCTCTTCCTTTGAGGATTCTTGGAGGAGTATTTGCTGATTTGATCCACTATCAGACTTGAGGCCAATCTATACTTCCAATTGTAGCATAGATCCAGTGAGTTTTTGTCTGCTTTTGCAAGCTGCAGCAGGTGGGATTCTAGATCTACAGAGATCTAGCTTGTTTTGGGAGCCTCTTATCATGGAGTGTGTCTTTTAACCTCCTGGAAGAGTGCCTCTCTTGTTTGCACTTCAGATCTGTAACTTGGAAGTTGGCTATCTATGTCATTTGAGCTACAACGTTGTTTCCATTGAGGAATTTCATTATTTTGATATGAGATTCTTCATGGTGTTTTGATCCCAGTTTTGATGAGAGATCTCTAGTGCTGGGATTTGCCTTTCACTTTGGTGATCCATGGATTAGCTTGCTGATCCATGTTCTGTTTATATCTGATCTTTTGTAATGTAATTTTATATTCAGAAATTACTATATCATTTTACATATCTGCAACTTAGAACTCAGATCTACTCTTATTTATGCATGATTTGGTCAAAACCCCAACGGGATCTTGTAAAGAAAACTATCTAGTTTCTAGATCTGAAATAGATCTAATGTTTTGTCCACAGATCTCTCCTAGATCTGATTTGTAATATTTAGTTTCCGAAACTCCTTAAAATAACGTTGTTGATCCATTTCTGCATTTATATATGTGTTGCAGCTTTCTTTTATGAGGATTTCTTGCTCTATTACCTCATGTATTCTACTGTATATTGAAAGAGCTTCATTATAATTTTGATTTTCTATTGTACATTCATAAGTTAATCATATTTGATGCCCTCCTGCTCATACTATCCAAGATCGCGTTATTTCTGAATCAGTTTGTTGTGTATAGCTGCAACCCCTCTTGTAGGGTGTTTTCAGCTAGACTAGGTTGTGGGAGATCTGTTCACCACACCTAGTTTGATTTGTTTTTTCTTCCCTTGTGGATCTAGACTTCAAATCTGCTAATATAAGGGATCCAAGGGTTGTAAACTCATTTCTATACATCAATCTTCCAGGAGTGCGTTATTTCAGCATGCTTGCTGTGCTATTCCAGATCTGGGATATTATAGTGGTATCGAAGCTCCTTTATTGGCACAGCCTGTGCTTGCCTTGGAGCATCAGCCATGTTGCATTCAGAAGAAGATGATCCTCTTACTGAGAGGGAGAAGAGGTATCAGAACAGAAGTCACAAGAAGTTTGATTACACTACTGATGATCCTGACAAGGGACAAGACAAGGGTAAAGCTCTTGAAGCTGTAAATGATAAAGAAGGAGAAGAGTTTGCAAGAACTCTTTTGGTGGCCATGCAAGATATTTCCAAGGAGATAAAAGAGATTAAGATGGATAGAGTGAGAGAATATCCTGGGAGATTTCATCCGGGGGAAAGCTCTAATATGTCTCATCACTGGACTGATCAACCAGTGAACCGGCCACAAGCCCCACAAGCTTCACAACACTCCACCATGCCTACTTTATTGGCTGTGGAGAATGAAGGACCTAAATAATAAGCCTCCCTTGAAGATTACTTTGTGGAGTATGATTCTCAGAGTCAGAGATTCAAGGATAACTTGAGTTTCCAAGATTTTTGTCACCTCAAGGATAGGAGAAGACCAAGGCAGTATTATAGAGATGGTGGGTTCTTTCATAATCATGATAGACACCACTCTATGGGCAGGTTATTTTTGCCCAAGTTTGATGGATCATCCTCTAGCTCTGACAAGGCATGGGTAGAAAAGCTGGATATATATTTTCAGTTGAACAAAGTCCTCGAGGTTGAAGCCATCAAGATTGCAGTGCTGCACTTTGAAGGTGAAGCACACAATTGGTGGTTCTGTGGGTTGTCTACATTGGGACACATCAATGTGAATACCTATTCTGATTTTACTATAATACTGGTGGAGAGGTTTGACAAGAAGGATCCTGAAACACCCTTCATAAGCCTTGCAAAGATAAAGCAGTTAGGAGATGCAGAGACTTATATCTCTGAGTTTCTAAGATTATCAATCATGGTCCCTAATCTATCTGTAGCAAGGAGAGTTTACATGTTTATCGATGGCCTGGAGGAACCTTTGCATGGGTTGGTTAAATCTACCAAGCCCATCACTTTTCATGATGCCATTGAAAGGGCCAGAGATCTCCAAGATGCCTTGCCAAAAGCAAAGGAAACTTTCCAAAGCAAGGTCCCTCACTTTTCTAAGGGGAAGGAAGGAAAAGTTGCTCCTTCCAAGGAGAGCTCTTTGAAGAAACCTCTTTATATTGATCTTAGGAGGGAATTGAGGAAGAAGAGAATGTGCTTCACTTGCCAAGAATCATGGGCACCAGGACATTACATAGAAGTCTTCTTAGATTTTGAGGAGGAAGATGAAGGTGATGAACCTAGGAGGGGTCACAGTGTTGATGATGATGAGGAAGATCAAACACCAACCAGAGATGGGAAGGGAGCCTTTGATCCAATGAGTGGGACTCTTGCATCTTTGAGAGGAGTGCCTAAGTACTTGACCCTAAGGGTACAAGGTTTAGTCATGAATCAAAGAGTGTCTGTCCTGATTGACAGTGGGGTAACTAACAACTTTATTGATGCTCATCTTGTGCAAAGGAGAGAAATCCCTACTGAGGCTTTTGAGGGATTTTCTGTTTTGGTCCCAGGAGATAGGACCATGCAATGCATGCAATATTTTCCCTCACTCTCTATCACTATGGGATCCTACACTTTGGTGGATCACTTCTTTGTATTTGACATACCAGACACCAACATCATCTTGGGTGTCCAATGGTTGATTACCTTGGGGAAGGTTACCACTGATTAGAAAGCTTTGCAAATAGAGTGGGTGGACTTGAAGAGTGGGGAACCACAAATGATTCAATGCATGCATACTTATCCTTCACCTAGTACTTCCACACAAACAACAGAGATGGATTTGCACAGTGGAAGCATGGATCTCACAGTTCCTACTCTCATGTTCATGAGGATGCTGCAAGGGAAATTCTTATATCATGGCAAGCCACCTGGAATGCCATCAGATTCAAATCTTGTGGGGATGTTTCCACAAAGTGCTGCTCCAAATCTAGATCTAGGAAGGATTGGAGCAATGAGAGACCAAGTTACAGCACTGGGAGGCATGGGACAACCCAAGAATGAGAAGGATCTTCTTCCTGCATCACTATCACCCTCTCACTTTTTTGAATCTGCGCTGTGGGAGGAGAAGAAGGGGAGGATCAACCTTCCAACAATTTTTTTTTTCATGTGTAATGTCAAAAAGGAAATCAACAACATGACAATCACTTCCATGGATGTATCAGTAGCGCTGTCATTGTTGAGCAGTGTGGATCTTTATTGGAAATATCAACTGCCTGTAGAGTATTCCAAATATCTCTACACCGGTATGATACTAGATGGCATGCAACAAGAAGAGGGCTACTTAGTCCAAGGGTGATTCATATATTATCATGGTAAGGTCTTCTTGTCTAGGGCTTCCAAGCTCAAGCAGAAGATCCTACAAGGAGCATATGAAGAGTTATTCCTCAGCCACATGTATTCAATGAAGATCTATACCCTGATCATGAAGAGTTTTGATTGGGAAGGCATGAGAGAGGACTTACATCAGCACTTTCAAGAGTGCAATAGCTATGAAGGATTGGGGCAGCCAATGGACTCTTTACAAGAGTCATCTCAGCCAGCTCTTCCTTTGCTTGAGAGGAGGGGAATTCTCATGCACAACTCCATGTGTGTGAAGGACTATGATGGTAAAGGATTTGATCATGCCAAGAAAGTTGTATTTTCTGATCTATTACATTGCTTTGACATGTTTTTTCAGGATATGACTCCTAAACGGAGTGAGATATCATGTGGATATCATAGCTTGTTGGGGGCCAATGGAAATTCTAAACTTGGCCACTCCCTTGATGTGCAAAGGGAGATTCCTTTTCATGATGGGTGCTTCCTAAAGGCACCAAAATTATGTAACACCTTCAGCCATGTTAAGGTGACTCATGCAGAAAATGTGTGGTGGGAATGCCACTTGCCACACCTAGATCTAATGAAGACAAGAGGTGCATTGCACTGGCATCACATGTGGGATTTTGACCCACCTCCTCAAGTGCAGATTTCAGTTTTCATATATGTAGTCTTGCTGCCATACTTAGATGATATAGTTGTATTTTTTATGGGATTGTATGGACAGAGGTTGGGCAGTGTGGATGTACCACATGGTTTAGAAATCCTACTTGTACTTAATGATACATGTTTTAGATGTAGCATTGCTCCAACCATGTTTATTTCTGTTGAGTTTTTCACTCCTGGTGGGATGGACTATGCACATATTATGTTGGCCTTGGAGGAAAAATTCATGATGCATTGGCTTGTTGAGCACTTGGCTTATGATGAGGACTTGATCCTTGATGATGCCATCAATGAAGGAGGAGAAGTACTACAACTCTTACCCTATCAATTGCTTGAGGACAAGCAACATTTTGAAGGGGAGGACTGTAATATTCCTACTTAGCCTAAGCTAAGAGGAATATTCAATTTTGTTTTACTTTCAGTTGCATGAATAAATTAATAAATGAGGACATGTAAAACTCCTAAAAAGACTGAATAAATCAATGCCCATGTGAACACAGATAAATCAGGGCCATGTAAATAAATCACTTACAGGCGTGAAAGGGATTTGGGTTGTGTGACTGGGTCAACCTTGACCAAATCTACAGTGTTGTCTAGGTTCAATGTATCTCCTAAGGGGACAACACAGTTCTAGAAGGAGGCCCCTCATGTGAAAGGAGCTAACTCATCAAGGTGGTTTAGGGTTTGAAAAGGCTTTCATCTTATAAAAGGAAAGGGAAGGAAACAAGAGAAGGTTGTTGATTGATTATATTTCTGAGTATCTTGTCTGCTTAGACAAATACTACTCTCTGTTGTTTAGTAGAGAATTGTGCTACTTAGCACTTGGAGTTCCTATGCAGGGATTTCACCTCTTCCTTTGAGGATTATTAGAGGAGTATTTGTTGATTTGATCCACTATCAGGCTTGAGGCCAAGCTCTACTTCCAATTGCAGTGTAGATCCAGTGAGGGTTTGTCTGCTTTTGCAAGCTGCAACAAGTGGGATTCTATATTTGCAGAGATCTAGCTTGTTTTGGGAGCCTATTCTCATGGAGTGTGTCTTTTAACCTCCTGGAAGAGTGCCTCTCCTATTTGCACTTCAGATTTGTAACTTGGAAATTGGCCATCTATGTCATTTGAGCTAAAGCACTGTTTCTATTAAGGAACTGAGTTATTTTGATATGATATTCTTCATGGTGTTTTGATCCCAGTTTTGATGAGAGATCTCTGGTGCTGGGCTTTACCTTTCACTTTGGTGATCCATGGATTAGCTTGATGATCCATGTTTTGTTTAGATTTGATCTTTTGTAATGTAATTTTATATTCAGAAATTACTGCAGCATTTTACAGATCTACTCTTATTTATGCATGATTTGGTCAAAACCCCAAGGGGATCTTGTAAAGAAAACTATCTAGTTTCCAGATCTGAAATAGATCTGATTTTTTGTCCATAGATCTGTCCTAGATCTGAGTTGTAATATTCAGCTGCTGCAGCTCCTTAAAATAACACTGTTGAGCCATTTTTGCATATATATATATGTGTGTGTGTGTGTGTGTGTGTGTGTGTGTGTTGCAGTTTTCTTTTATGAGGATTTCTTTCTCTATTACCTCTTGTATTCTACTGCATGTTGAAAGAGCTTCATTATAATTCTGATTTGCTACTATACATTCATAAGTTAATCATATTTGATGCCCTCCTGCTCATACTGTCCAAGACTGCGTTATTTTTGAAGCAGTTTTTTGTGCATAGCTGCAGCCCCTCTTGTAGGGTGTTTCTCAGCTAGACTAGGTTGTGGGAGATCTGTTTACCACACCTATTTTGATTTGTTTTTGCTTCCCTTGTGGATCTAGACTCCAGATCTACTGATCTAAGGGATCCAAGGGTTGTAAACTCATTTCTGTACATCAATCTTCCAGGAGTGCGTTATTTCAGCAGGCTTGTTGTGTTATTCCAGATCTGGGATATTACATTGATGTCATCAATACTTAATAAATACATATTTTTTGTGGTGTTGAAGTGTCTTAGATCTGCTTAAAATTGAATAAGGGGATATTAGGTACACCATGAGTGTGTTTATGATAGTGCATGCTTCCTGATGTTGCTTATGATTTGTGTCTAGTTTTGACACATAAATTCTCATATCACACACACATAAAGTTCAATGCAAGAAAATGAAAACAAGCACAACACCTGTAACTATGTAGTTGTAAGAAAGGATAATTAAACTCAACACATGCATTTGCACAACTACAACACATAATCAAAGTTTTCAACAACAACATTCTAGATCAACAAGAAAATTCACTCAAGAAAATCAAGTTAATGAAGCTACAAAGTCAAGCATTCCAAGACAAGTCTACATTGACATCAATAACAATTTTTGTGTAACTTGTAAATAAAAATTTGTAAGTTAACTTGTAATCCAATTCAAATAAAAACTAAGTTGAATTGTAAGGGTGCATTCTCAATTGAAACCGACACCCAAGTTTGAATTTGATAAGGACGTCAAGTGAGTCAATTCTCTTCAATTGAGTCAAATTAATACAAATGAGTTCATTGTTTTAAGTGAGTCATTAAAATCATTAAGAATTTATCTTGGGTGAATTTTCGACACCTTTATTTTGATCAATCAATTCAGTGAGTTCAATCAAGTGAAAAGTTCACAACATCAAGCGAGCCAATGTGAAGTTGATTGAAGAATTCACAAAGTTTAAACGAGCGTGAAGTAAATTGAAGCAAAAATCAAGCAAGTGTGCGATTTCAACTCTAAAGAAAGAAAATGTAATATTCAAACAACAATCAAGCAAGTTAAAATCTACAGCAAGTGAGCATGAGTTATACAAGTGAGTATGAATCAAGCAAAACAAGTTCCAAGCAGGAGATCAATCAAATTCCAAAGCAAGCAAGCTAGTAAAATCGATTGTGTCAAAATGGGCAAAGGTGGTAAACGTCTTCAAAGTGCAGAGCTGGAAATTAAAAAGTTTAAAGAGTACAATCATGAGTTACATAATACAATTGAGTTATTGGAATAGAGGTTGAAGCAGAATCAAAACTTAATCGATCAAATTACAACACATTAGAACCAGTGAAATACTTTCAAATTGAGCTTGAAATGAAATAAAAACTCATTCATGCACTCCAAATAAAACTAACTAAAAAAAAAGATATACTTGATACACAATATACAGAGAAGTTTGATGCAAGTGCGAGACCGAAGGGCTCATCCAGCAAGTTTATGAAAGTTGTGATACAAGTGATCTTATTAAGCATAGTGATGAAGGTTGTGACATATAATATCTAATCAATCAAGTTTACGTTAGTTGCGACACAAGTGATCTTATCCAACCAATTTTACTACTTAATAATGCAATGAGTAGTACCAAAGATCCAATTGAATAGTTTGATGTAGCATGTCAAACAGATGAATCATTAATTGAAATGGTTGATGCTCAGTATATTACAAATGATTTAATCAATCCAATTCAACATATCAGTAGCAGTAGCAGGTGTGAACAACAAAAACACAATAATATTTCCACAAAAGTGATCAGACCTTGGGAAGAAATCTCCTTCAACAAGGATCAGCATGGCCTAGGTTACACCAAAGAAAACAATTTGTATATTTAGGATTACTCAAAACCAGTGCAATTTGTAAGCACAAGCTTTCTAGAAAATGCTCATAACAATTGTAACCATTGTAAGCGAAATGGCCATATGGAGAGTACATGTTTTGACCTCCATCCTTGTCACCATTGTGGAAAGAAAAATCATTCATCATAAAGATGTAGTAAGCGAAATCAACCACCCAGAGTGGAGATCAATTATGCATGGATTGATCCATGGAAGTGGTCATCTATAGTCAACCAATTGTATATTTTTCATCGACGGATTCAGTCTCACATGAAGACAACTTTTCCAGTACAATGAATATGGTGAAACTCTAATACACCTAAAGGGGGGGAGTTCTAAAATGAAATTATGATGATTGTCTCTCTTTTCAACTGAGAAAGGGGGGGAAATGATATTGAAATTGAAGGTGGTTGTCAAACTGAAAGTCTCGATAGCATCAGCAAAAGCAGCTAGTGGGAATCTTCATCATCTCGTGGAAAGTCAACAACAAAAGAAACAGTGAGCAGTTTTTGACATCACCAGTGGGCATTCTCGACATCAAAAAAGCAGTTTTGACATCAGCAAATTCCCTAGTGGGTGTTCTCAATATTTTTTCAGTGGACAAGAAAATTCTACAGTGGGCGTCATCAAATTTTTGTTAATGGAAAAAATGTTGATTGCAAGAAAAGGGCAGTTGGATTTTTTTGAATCTTGGCACGTGATGGAGTCGTCAAGAAAAATTCAAAGATGAATCAGACTTGCAGCTGACTCATGTTCTCTTCATATTAAATTTTTTTCGGCATCCAGCTTTGGCATTTTTTCAGGCAATGTTTTTGAGGATCAACAGTTTTAGCATGAGAAATTGGAAGATGGTTCGTAGTTCTTATTTTGGACTTATCATTTAGGGGGGGAATGTTAGCCTCACTCCCATATGTTAAACAATTCTAATTCCAAATAATTAAATTAATTAAATCATGAAAATTAGGGTTTTATTCCTAATTTTCTATATTGAGTTTGTTCCTCTCAATTAGGAGACAATTTAGGCCTAGTTGGTTGAGAGATTCTCTCCAACTAGTTAGGCTCCTAGATTAGTTTGTTGTTGAGATTTTTCCTCAACCAAAGTGTCCAATATAGACGCACTATCTTGAGACACATTCTCCTCTTATATTTATATTTGTATTATACACATTTTTTTTTTAAATGAGAGAGAAGAATGCAATGAGGCTCTTAGGCCTTTTCCACCATGTCTGGTGTATGTATATTTCTACTATTTATTTTATTAGTGTTTTATTAGTTGTTTAAATCTATGTTTATTTCTGCAAATTTGTGAAGTGAGCCAAAATTTCTTTGCTTCACTAAAATGCACGGTCAGGCTTTATTTCTTGGCTAATATCATTTATTCAAATTATTTCTTATATAATTACTAATTTGCTTCTAATAATTTTTTGTTGTTCACAAACTGTTGACACTATTGGGGTGACACTGTGAACTACGCATTAGAGAAAATTTTAGGTCTAAAATGGGCCTCCTAGGGAATATTATAAAATAATAGTGGAAATAATAAAATAAGATTAGATTGCATCATCAAATTTTAGAGGGAAAAAAGAAAAAATTACCTTTTCAACTTATCTCCCTGCAATTTTACTCAAATTTTGAGTGGGGGAGTTTGTTTGATGCGGAGTTTAATTCTTCACCCAAGGAGTACCCATGTTTCATACTTTTGATGGACCTTGTTACACAAAAAATGAGAAATACATGAAAAAGTGTAATTGCAATCACATTTTTCATGTATTTCTCATTTTTTGTGTAGGAAGGTCTATCGAAAGTATGTAACATGGGTACTCCTTGGAGGAGGAATTAAATTATGCATCCAATGAGCGCTCCTGCTTGAAATTTGAGTAAAACCATAGGGATATAATTTGAAAAAGTAGTTTTTTATTTTTATTTTTTTATTCCAAAAATGGTGAATCATCCCCCATAGTTGAAATCATCATCTTGAATCCTATTAGTTCTTATAAAGTTGATTTTTGTTGTACATTTTTATTTTTATGCCCATTTTAGACCTCAAAATTCCTCTATTGATTGTTGTAGCACTTTCATTTACATTAAGTTCGGCCTTCATATCACTAAATTAGAAAAAATTAATTGTATTAATGTTACTTATGAGTAAAAAAACAAACTCCATGTTTAATCATTCAATTTTGCCTTGAAATGATGATTGGGCATGCATTTTGTGAAGCGAACCAAAATTTATTTGCTTCATTAAAATGCACACTCAAGCTTCATTGTTCAGCCAATCTCATTGATTCAAATAGTAGATTTTTTATTTCATTATTTTACACACTTTTACATTGTTTTATATTTAATTTGAGCTTAAATATTTATACTTTTGATTTCACACATCATTCTAAGTTTTTCTTCGACTTGCCTTATGTGAAAGTTGTGTATGAGTGGGAAACATAGTTATGTAGGATATTTGTCAAACATGATGCAAGGTTATATCCTAAGGTTACGTATTGTCCAATCATGTCCAATTTCAAATTTCATTACCAAGAGTGTAATTGGTTTGGCCCGAGAGTGCACATTTGTTTTGACTTGAACATTGGCAGATATGTGAATTTCTACATTGCCAGAATTGGATTTTAGTAAGTAAGATTTTTTTAGGATAATGAGCATGATATGTTGTAGAAAATGTTTGTATCTTTAGGATTGAATGATAATTGTTGCACTTCCAAACAATTATAGGTCCTGGTATGAGTTTATTTGAGGAACACAATCCCTACCTTTTACCCTATAAAATTTATCCAATTTGGAGTATTCATGCTCAACAAAAATTTAATGAGGATGAGTTATTTTCCACCCAAATTTAATGAGGATGCACTTCATGCTATCTGAGAAGGCGTGTTCCCCACACATTTCAAAGGTATATTAGGTTATGTATAAATAAGAATAGACATTTAATTTGTAAATTGTAACACATTGGTAACAAGAGGAAGGAATTCACTATCTCTTATCTTTTTCTTTTTCTTGTATGGAATTATACTACTATTGAGGAAGAGTAGCATTGTTGTGGAATTGATGCTCATGATGATGAAATTTGTTGGTTTATGACGTACTATGTGTTTTTATGATATTGGTTTTAAGTTTTCATATTTCAATATTTGTTTAACATTGAAACATCGTGTATTTTCTTGAGGTATTATCATGGCATGTTAGCACCCAAGTGGATCTTAAATACTGAATGCTAGTAGAAAGGCCCTAGTTCATAGTGAAACCCATAAGTTCTTTCATTCTCTAAAACCCCCAAAATCTTAAATCCTTATGCAGTTCTTGAACACCTCTATCATGAAACTTAAATACATGAGCCTCATCTTTGTACATACTCTATTTTAGACCAGAATAGAATAAAGTTTAATTTACTTTGATGATTTTGGTTGGATAATTTCCTAAAGATAGATTAATTTTAACTCATAGTTTTTCCTTTTGAATACTTAAATTAGGACAGTTCTATGTACTTCCAATACCTAACAGCAACATAAGATTAGGTTTAGGATAGATTTTAACAGACACGTATTGTGTTTATGCCTCAAAGAATATGAGGCCCCCGATCAATAATTGGAGTAACCAGTTGTACTCCTATAGGCATTTTTGGTTAAGGGAGAGTTTTCCATGGTGCCTAGACCCTCATTTAGCACAATTCTCAAGATCTAAGTGCATAATGCAAAAATTAAATTGCATGTTAATGAGTGAAATCCTAGCTATGAAAAATTTCGATTTAGAAAATGATCAATCCATGAAGTCACTCAAGAGGGGTGTCTTTGGCGATAATATGATGTCATGATTACAATGCACCTAATGGTTTTTCCAACCAAAACTCGACTTTCTAGTTATGGTGAGTTTCAACTTGCTTCCCAGCACCATTCAGGGACACACACAAAATTTCAATCGAGGGAATAAAATCAAAACAAAGTAACGAAATTGAGTTATGTCAGATCTTGAAAGCATGTTTGGTCAAGGAAGAGTTGGACATGATGCCTAGACCTTCATTCAACATGGTTTTGAAGGCACAAGTGAATTATGGGATCTTGTCGATTGAATTATGGCATATTATATAATTCTATTTGATTGTAGACTTATATACAAAGTTAATGTTGACACATAAAATACTTTTATATATTGATAGGAGAGGGTTGTCACTTAAGGTTATGTAATAAAATTTATAGTTTATATTTGACTTATATAAATATTTTTTGTATGATATTTACTAACATTTATTATAACTGTTTCATATTTTACATCACTGGAATGACATATTAGCTATAAAATAATTGAAATTTTATTATGGTATATATGTGCACTTTGATATGATGTGATATGATTGTGGTTTTGTTTCATATGTTGTAATATTTGAAATATAACAAAAATATCAAATGTTGCATGAAATAAATAACTTTTCATTTTGAATGTTTTTTTTGCAGAACGTGGGTCTTCTAGAAGATCCATTTGATCCTAAGATTGATCAAAATTATGTTGGGTCTAGTTTAGAAATTCAAGATAATGATGATGACCTAGATGGAGAGGACACTGAGGCATACGATGATGATGATGACATTGATTTCTATTATGATGTTGATGATCATAATAAACATGATGATGAGCAATTTATTGGTAGTAATAGTGACATTAATCATATAGACTTTGTCCTGGATCATTCTTGATAAATTGTTATGAGGCCTCTTTTCATGTTTATTATCATGTGTATCATTTTCACCTTCAATTCCGTATTGATTTGTATCATTTTGACTCATATCATTTGGACATGTATTATCTAGGCCTGCATTATGTGTAGTTAGCCACAAATCAATAATTTTGTTTATTAATAATATAAAAATATTAGTTATAGTTAAAAAGAATTATTGTGTTATTTTATTCCACTATTGTGGTGTGGTTTGTAACTATAAGAAACCTAAAATATCTCTACTTTGGAAATATCTATGATGTGAATCTGGGCCTACATTATGTGTAGTTGGTCATGACTAGAAATTTTATTTATTAATAATATAAAAATATTAGTTATAGTTTTTAATAAAAATTATATTGTTATTTTGTATATAATGGATGTTGTATATTTTCGTTCCACTACGCTAGACTGGATGAATAGACAGTGACTATATGTCTCCATGAATTCCAAGTGAAAAGCACAATGACATGAAAATAATGTAATAATTGCAACGAAAAGAAGGCAATTATTGTAATGAAAAGGTGTATGATGATAGCATATGATGACATGAAAAGAAATATTCACATGCTCCTATGTTGAAGGCGATATCCACCCGATTCCCTAAAGTTCATTCTCCCTCGGTAGTTGTATGTTCTCCTGGTTCATCATTCAGTGTAGTTGTACGTTCTAATGGTTCAACAGTTGGGTTTATATCATAGATTCTCCTGGTTATTTCGTTATGGTTCAGTTGTCTCTTCTCGCATGAAGCTCCTATGGATTCCTAAATAAGTGTCTCTTTACTCCATGTTGAGCTAATAAAACAAGACAATCTAGGCATACGGGGTCTGGCAGTGCCTCGCTGAGAGGTGTTCATAAGCCATGTTGGTTGGAGATGCTCAGGAGCATGTTTTAGAGGAATGACAGTGGCATCCACCATGCCTCCAATCAGGGCCAAACTCCAATTATGGCACATAAACTCCTATTTTATAATTCAATGTCATATCGATGAGTGGAATTTCGGAATTATGGTGTTATTTTCTCTCACGCACCCGCGGAGGAAGTTGTATAAATACAATGGTAATCGGGTGGGATTCATGTGAGAATACAATATATGGACAACATCATGAGTAGGGTGCTCTGGTTTTCTACTCTAAGAAAAAGTATGGAACTTTGAGGGCCTTATGTCTGTATCGTTGCATGTGCAATAAAATAAGGACATTGAATTGTATGTGTATAGAGGAAGAAAAAAGGGGAGTCGGCAGACATTTTGGAACCTCTAATGGTGCAAATGTTTCTAACATCCATTCTCGGGATACCGTGCATTTCATAATGCTTACAATGGTATGATGGAGGTTAGTTTCTCATGGTTATGTTGTGGTCAAAGGGTTCATGGGCATTGTACAATACCCCAAATAACTAGGTCAAGTTGGCAATTCCACCGAGTATTTCTCTTAATGAAATATTTGCACAAAATAGATATATTTTTTTGCATCTAGTTTTATATAAATTGGAAATTTTGACCCATTGTACATTGTAATGAGGCCTTAACCATATGGTCATCATGGTTCATTGTATATTATGGTAAAAATTATTAGAAGATTGTAGATATAATCTCGTAATCTCAATACATTTACCCTTTGTTACCGGGTCGATTTCCCAAAGGGGAAGGCTGTAGCAAAGCTCATGCATTTTTTAATACTCTATTCGAATAATTTAGTTGACAATTTTTTTTTAAAATGGATGTTGCATATTTTATTTCGATGGGAGACTAAATAAGTATAATGATACATTGTTAGTTTGTATGGATGTCCATTTCCCTAAAAATTATTTATAAATGGTATGTTATAAAATATTTCAAATGCAATATGACTTACTATATAATCATATAAGTTATTAAAGAGTCAATATATACTTAACTAATTTAATTGAAATAAAAAATATTAAATTAATAAATGGAACTATAAAGGAAGGGTCACGAGTTGTTAAAATGGAAGTAGAATGTGGCTCTAAAATGGAAGTAAAATTTGACATTAAATTGGAAGACATACTTGGAGCTATCACTAGCTCTAATTAGGAAGTTGAGTTGGTTGCTTAATAGGAAGAAAAATTGGAGGTTAATTAAGAAGCAAATCCCAACACTAAAAGAAAGCAAACCCTAGACCTAAAAAAGAAGCAAACCCATGGGCTAAACAGGAAGAAAACCTTGAAACTAAAAGGAATCAAACCATGTCTAACATGGAAGAAAAAATGGAAGCAACAATGGAATCCAAACTAGAAGCACACCAGAAGAAATCTTGGAAACAAAACTTGGTGTTACCTAAGAAGTTTAAAAAAAAGAAAATTAGGTAACAAACAAAGAAGTAATAATGGAAGCAATAATAGCTGCCAAACTTAGCCTTACCTGAGAAGCAAAAGTAAAATAAATTCAGGTAGCAAACAAATAATTAATAATAGAAGCAATATTAGAAGGCAAACTTGGCATTCCCTAAGAATAAAACAAAGAATCCATTTAGATAGAAAACCAATCATTAAAAATGGAAACAATAATAGAAGCAACCAAAGACACTATAATGGAAGGCATATTAGAAGCTAAATAAGATTCCATAATGGAAGCAAAGCTAGATGCAACAAGCGATGCCATATTGGAAGAAAAACTCAAAACAACAGGTGAAATTATAATGGAAGCATAACTCGGTGTAAAATAGGAACCGAAAAAAAAAAAATGTTTTCTATGTTTTACCGTAAGAAAAACAAAAAGCACAATTGGGAGAAATATAAGTACAAATGGACGCAACAAAGGTATCAAGAATGGAAGAAAAAAAATCTTGATGCTAAACCCGACGGTATTTCCGGTGCTATTTCCAACGCTATTTTTAGCACCCAACTGAAAATGCATTTTAGTGTTGGGTTTTGCACTACCACATTCAACCTAATTCTCGTAGGCTCGTGATGTGACATTCATTTCTAGCACTATTTTCGGTGCTAATGGCATGGTTTTTTATATTGATTTTAGTTTATTAGGAAGGTATTTTCCTCTACTACTTTAAAAACTTGATTGGCAACAACGGGTATGAAACATACACTCTTGTATGCAAAATTAAATTTCACGTCCAATGAGTGCTCCTCTGAAATTTCAAAGAACATGTAAGTAGATAAGCTAGCAGATAAGTTGAAAATACGAGTTGAAAAGGTAGTTTTTTTATTTTTTTGTTTTAATTTTTATCTTTTTACCTTTTTACTCGAAAAATGGTTAATCATCCTACATGGTTGACATCATCATATTCAATCCTATTGGTTCTTATAAAGTTGTTTTTTGTTATACATTTTTGTTTTGAGGCCCATTTTTTACCTCAAAAATTCTCTAATGATTAAATCTTCTCATATTTTTCTATTAAAAGAAGAAATAAGGAAAGCCATTGAGATGGAGGAAGACATGATATAAAGTGATGCTAGCCTAGAAATAATTCTTGGACATGTCCAAAGTCAAGCATCCATATTAACATTATCTTCAAGATCTTCCACCTCATCAAGACATTTACAAGATCAAGTAGTTAGAATATGAATTTTAAAAGATCAGGGATTTGTTAGAAGTATTTTTCAATATTAAGGAGTTGGAAGGGGAATGTTTGAAGGATAGCCCTTGAACATAAGAATGAAGTTTCTAGAATGAGACAAGAGAAGAAAATTTCATAACTTAATAAAACACTATGATAAATGTAAAATTAATTTACATGTCTTAAGAGAAATGACAATGCAAAAAGAACAATGATTCCACATTACAATCAACAAATCAATAGAAATGAAAGGCCCAAATAACATAGGCCAAGGGAACATCCTATGTTAAATAAAAATATAGGCATTCTAAAATAAAGTAACATCTTTGAAGAAACTCATGAATTTTTAGATCCCTTAAATGATGAAAGAATTCAAGGGTCCAATATCTTAGAATCTATGCAATCTGAAGAGAGCATGCAAATTCTTACCAAGAGCACTTTGTTGAGAAAGATAATTTTGAATACGATCAAGAGCTCAAGCAAGCAAGTTAAAAACATGGAATCAAGTGAATAAAGGAAAAATGATCAATACTACTTCTCAATTAGCATCTCACCAGGTTGACCCATGGTTGACAAAGAAATAGGTTAATACAACAAAAAGGATGACTTGCAATATAATAGTTGAACATGTAATGCTAAAAATCACTATACATTTTTTTTTGAAGTAATCAAAACACCCCAAATGAATGAGAACTTGCTAAAAGTATTGAAGAATAAAAATCCATCAAACTTAAAAATATAAGTAGATTTGATTGGAGGTCAAAAAAGACCTAATTATTTTCCACCAAGATAAAGAATAAATATACTTCCATGTTATATTTCTCTTGAAAATCATGACTTTATCATATATAATTGCATGGTCAATAACGAGGCTATGAATAATATCATGTCACTTTTAATAATGGAGTCTTTGGGATTGGAATGCACCAACTATTATGAATATTGAGAAAGTATCTATGCTATTGATTCAAGAAAATTCATGCATATGGTGAAATTAAAGATCGTTGCACATGGATAAAATTTGCACCACATATAATACATTCTTCATTGGAATTGTGGTCATTCTCCTAGTTTATTATGAAGTTGTTCTTGATTGTGATTGGTGTTCCATGATCAAAGTATATATTGATAATGATGAAAGTTGTATGATGTTTCCAAACAAATATCATATTATTATTAGAATCCCAAGATAACAAATAAATATTTTCTCCATTGGGAAGAAAGGTTCAGACCTTGTTAAGAGTTGTATAGACTCAAGGATAGAAAATTATGTTGTTTTAGATATAAAACATACCAAACAATGTGAAAGTAACACTTTCCAAGGATTTTGTAATATTGTTTTTAATGTGAAAGAAACACTTTCCAACTTTAGATTTGGAGCTAGGATAATATTTCATAACCCAAGTTATCATATTTATCCTCATGCTTCCAAATTGGAGCTACCTTGCACAAGTAATGAAGTAGAATATGAGGCTTTGAATTAAGGGTTAATCCTTTCCATTTCGATGCATACCAAATATTTAGTTGTGAGTGGATATTATTAGTTAATCATAACTCAAATCAATAGAAAGTACAAGATTAAGAAGGAATAATTGAAACTTTATGCTATTAGGGTTTGGTACATTCTCCAAAATTTCATTTCTTTAATATAATCTTTGTTTCAAGAGAAAAAAATTCAAATGAATGAATCCTTGGCAGTCACATTATCTATTTTTAATCCAAAATATCACATATTTCAAAGTTACTTTCATGTAGAGACAATTTATTGTCCCTTTACACCTGATAATAGAGATTATTGGAAAGTATTTGAAAATAATGAACATTTTAGCGAAATAATCTTTTATTCAAGAGAAATTTTTTCAAAGAAACCAAATTGTAATGATCTCCAAGGAGATATCAATGATCAAAATGTGAGCCTCATTAAGGATTATAAAAGGTTTCTTCTTCCCAAAAAATATGGTATCCTTGAGTCTTTGTTTATAATAAATGACCAGTCATGAAATTAGAATTTAAAATAATAATCTTATTTGAGAGACGTTCAAGAAACTTAGAAGATTAACATTGGTAATTCATAAAATCCTAAATATTTGAACTTCAGAACAAGTTATATCCAAGAATAAATGCAACAATACCTTGATTTGTTTAAATAATTTCAATATGTTTTTGCATGAATTTATTATGATATAAAGGAGTATGATAAGTCCATTTTTTAGAATTCCATACCACTGAAGGAAGGCATTTGATCTTTCAAGTAGAAGAACAGAATAATAAATCCAAAATGTTTCTCTCTTTAGAATAGGTCATTTTGTAATAGCTTGCATCTTTTGAGGATCCAACTTCACTCCTTCCTTTAAAACAATATGAACCAAATACTCGAATTCTTATTTCCCAAAAGCACATTTGGATATTTTTACATAAAAATGATTGTTCTCAATAATTTATATAACTTTTTCACATGTTTAGTGTGGTATTCCCATGATTTATTATAAATATGTGTATTATCAAAGAAAACCAACACAAATTTTATAATATGGGATCAAACAAAATTGTTCTTAAGTCGAGCCCGCCAGACTTCAAACGGCGATAAACCATAATTCAAACCAAATTCGCGTTCCAAAATAGCCTACTGACATCGGCCAATTTTGTGACGTGAAAACCAAATGAATTCTGCCCTAATCTTTTTCGGGTCCGAAGTTGGGCTGGCATACTAAGGGAGAGTTGTGACGCGAATTTCTTATCAAATTCACCCTAATATTTTTCGGGTCCGAATTTCCACTATGCGAGCAGCCCAAACAAAGATCCGCTCCAATCAATTTCTACCACATGTCCTCAATCAAAATTTTCCCTATTCCTGGATGCGGGTGCATTCGATGGCGTTTAAGGCGATGGGACATGGATGTGGCGATTTCATATCAATCGCATTAAGTTTTAACCCTATTCAATTAGCCGATATTTAAGTTCCAAGGTTTTCACATCAAATCACATTAAGTTTTAACACTGTTCAAGATCGGACCTCCACTCCTGTTAGCGATTCCGCATGCTCCAATATGATCCGGCCTTCGGCTCTCATTAATGAGAGATTAATTATGACGGGCGTTCTTCGACGATTATGGGCTTGCTCATAAAATGGCGTTTTTCAAGCAGGTTTTTCGTACGAGCCGCAACCTTTGGACTCGTATGCTCTCCGGTTCACCTACATGTTCACCTACATGGTTCACCTACATGTTCAGTCGGAGCTTGGGTGGAAGAACTAGACACCTTTTTGCAGCAGCACCAAATTTTTGAAGATGAAGCCATCAGAGTTGTAGTGCTGCATCTTGGAGGTAAGGCCTATGCATGGTGGATGAGTCATTTTCTTTGAAAAATTCAAACACTTCTTCTTATGCAAGGTTTATTAAAACATTGGTGGAAAGGTTTGATGGAAAAATTTCTGCAACACATATGGTGAAGCTAAACAAATCTAAACAAACCAAGCCCTTGCATGTGATGGAGGAAACTATAAACTCAGATCCACTTCAGAAAACCATGGAGGAGGCTGAAATCTTGCATCATACCTTGCTAGAGGCAAGACCTTTATCTCATATTCCTGAACAAGAGGGCATGGAGATTCCTTTTTTCAAAAGAGGATCCAATTCTTGGGAGGTTGCCCATACATGTTGATGAGGAGGAGGGAAACAACATTGTCATGTCTAGAGTTTATCTAGCACCTCATGCAGAGGAGGAGGGAGCTCTTGCTCCAACTAGAGGGATTATTGTATCATTGCAAGAAATTCCCCAGGATCTCACATGTGGAGATCAAGGCACAAATCATGATTCACATGTGCCATTGAAGATAGGGTGTGAACCTATGGAGATACAAGGAGGAGATAGGGAGGATGACCAGCATCATGTGATGAGGAGCACACACCCCTACCTATTTCAAGAGGTTGATGCACCTAAGAGGGAGACTGGATTGCGCAGTGAAGGTAGGTTTTAAACCCGAACAAAAAATTATCTACACACGAACCTTATACCGTAAACAAACAATAGCAAGAGCATAAAACATAAAACAGAAAAACACAGAGATTTTCCCCCGGATCCCAAATCGGGACGACCAGCTTGATTTTTCATTATATTCCTTTTAGTGTTACAACACATATATATACATGCCGAAGCATACATAAACCCCAATCCATTAACCCTGGATTAGAACATAACCGTAGTTCCCTTGACCGGATCTACAAAATACCAGGGGCCGAAACCATCGTACCCCAAAACCATGTGCAACCATGCACAAACAGTGGTGGTCCGCCTGGTGAGTGGGACCGCACACTCAAAAAAAGAAATTTCGCCGGGGGCTACCGCCTCTCCGTGACCCCCTTCGCGCCCGCAACGTACACGTGGGGCCAGTCGGGAAAGAATATATCACATACCCAGTCAGTGAGAGCAGGGACAAGTTTGTCCATTCATATATACGGTCTACTCTTGATGATGATGTCTCATTGCATGGAGACATTTCACCAAGGAGACCACTAGATCAACAGATGATGAGAGATGCTTCACATTTTGAGGCACCATTCATTGATTTTAGAGGATTGGAGACCTTGGGAGGTGATTGTACAACGCTGAGAGTCTTGGGTAGACTCAAGGAGGAGAGAGGAATTCTCTCAACATCATCTTTACCCACTCTCATTTCAGATTATGCGCTATGGCAGAAGCAGCAGGGGAAGGATATAAGCCTTCCAACTTGAATCTTTGGCATGGGAGATTTCAAAGAGGAGGATGACCATATGACAGATGTTCTTCATGAGAGATCATTAGCGTTGTCACTATGGACGATAGATCCATATTGGAACTCCCAGCTGTTGGTGGAGTATTCCAAGGATATTTTCACTTGCATGATATTGGATGACCAGTTGCATGAGGAGGGATATTCAGTAAGAGATGGGGTCATCTACTACCATGGTAGGATCTTCTTATCTGGAGCTTCCAAGCTCAAGGAGAAGTTGCTACAAGCAGCTAATGGAGATTTCCTTTTTAGCCACACTTATTCTATGAGGACATACCACACCATCATGGAGGGGTCTTTTTGGGAAGGCTTTGAGGAGGAGATGTATCATCATTTGAGGAGATGCATGGATCATGTAGAGATGGATGAGATACATAACTCTTTGAAAGAGTTAGCACAACCACCTCTTTCCTCTTTGAGGATGAGAGGAGACTCATCTATGAGCCACTCCATTTGTATGAGCAAAGTATATGGTGGGGGTATTGTTTGTTTGCATAATTATTTGTATAATGTATATATGCATCCCTTAACCATATATGTGCAGGATATTGTTCAAGGAAGGAATATTATTCCTTCTAGACCTCATGGTCTACTTGAGGCCATGAGCATTATTGATGACCACTCCCTAGGAGGACTTGGGGAGGAGATGTATTATGGAGAACATGCTCACTTTGTACCATACATCATTCACTTTCTCCAAACATATGAGGAGAGTGGGACAACAAGCAAGTGGTTGAGAAACCACACTTTTTGTCACTCTATTTTGCAGTTGAGGGTCAAACTGAGTTGGTTACATTTGAGGGACCATTGTCCTTCTCCCTTGCTACATATGGCAGCAAGTATGGTTCTCATTATGGTTCCTTATGTTGCTGTTGTTTTTGTTTTTATTAGGAGCATGATTGGGGGAATGGCACATTGGTTGGATGTGTCCCTTGGGGGAGAGATTTCCCACATTGTTTGCATTGCATGTTCTAATGGGAGCATGAGAGGTAGTATGGCCACCATAGACAAACATTTGTTCTTTTATGAGGTGAGCCATGGGATTGATTGGATGCCATATGATGGTGACTTCCAACTCATCACATATGAGGAGATTTGGGCCAGCATGCTTCATAACGTTGGAAGAGAGATCCTTGGAGGTCTAGTCTTCATCTTGCCACTTGAGGGAAATATTATTGCAGCCCAAGATCAACATATAATCTGCACTTATCCAGAGTGGAGAGAAGGACAGCGTGGGGTAGGCTATTTTGTCTACCAAGATCAGATTTTCAGCCCACTTACATTGCAAGAGCCAAAGGTGGAAGAGGATTTTTAGGATTTGCCATGTTGGGAGGTAACTCATTTTGTATGGATGATTGCTTGGGGATGGGAGCTTCATATGGGGATGGTAGATCCCATTTCATATCAGACCTCATGCCTCGAGAAGGCCCCTCAGTTTTATCTTTGCAGTTGCTTGAGGACAAGCAACATTTGGGAGGGGAGGACTGTAATATTCCCACTTTAGCACACAGCTAAATGGAATATTAAATTTTGTTTTTATCACCTAGCAGCTAAATAAATGGGTAAGGAAGCCCATGCATATTAAAAACATGAATAAAGCCCTCATAATGTGAAAGGGGATAGTCATAAGAGCTGGATTTCACACCCTTATGTGTGAAAGAGGACATTTGCATGGAGACAAGGTCAAGTTTGACCAAGTCAACAGCGCTGGGATAGGAGGTGGAGAACACTTTGATAGACAGCACAATATGAATGGGAAGAGGGTTATTTGGTGAAGGAAACCCTAATGAGTGGAACCCATGGAGAGAGGGCTTTCACTTGTTTAAAAGGAGGGCAAGGCAGCCATTGTTATTCATGATTTAGATTATTGATTTCATTGTCTGTTTAGACTTTGTGCATTCTCCTGCTGTTTAGCAGAGTTGCAGTGCTGCTTAGCACAAGGATTTCCTATTTAGGAATCCTTCTCCTTTCTTGAGAGGCCTCTTAAAGGAGTGTACTGATTTGCCTCATATCCAGGCTTGAGGCCAAGCATCCTCCTTTGGCTACAACGTTATTTCCGCAGCAGTATAATGTTGTGTTGCAGGGTGTTGCAGTGAGGGTCCACAACACCACTTCCAGCACTTGTTTTTCATAGGAGGAGGCTCTCTTTCCTTTGAGAGATCAGTTGGGAAGCCCTTGGAGAATATTGTAGATCTTGGCAACTAGCCAACACTTTTTCTTGCACCTACAGTGCAGTGTACCTCAGTGACTATGTTATTTTCAGTGGTATTTGCAGTGAGGGATTGCAGTGATTGTCGGAGGGTGAGATCTTCAGTGTTAGGATCAGCCTTTCACTCGGAAGATCAATTGGAGGAGATCTATTTATCTGATGCAGCATCTTCAGCCATCTCCATCCATTTCCAGTTCTTGAGTTGCAGCTGCTACCTTGCAACTCCGACATTTTGCAGTTTTGCATATCTCAGCCAATCCTTCCAGGATTGTCTTGAGATAGTGTTTGGGAGGATAGATCTTCACTCCCAATGTTGTATGAGCCATCTATATGCAGATGTATGATATTTCACATTCCCATGTAGCAGTTTACCTTCTATGACTGCACAGTACATGTTCATGAGTATTCTACAATAGAGCAGCATTCCATCTTTTTCACATGTATTCATGAGAGGCTTGTTTGCCTTGATCATTTGAGTTGTATTGTACATGTTTGCTGCTGATTTACATAATAAAATGGCTCCATGGTTTCCATGCATTTTGGTATGATGTTTTTCACTGTTATTTCCAGTTTGTGTTTATGTATTGCTGGATCTCCAACTTTAGAATATCCTAAGATATTCTCATTGTCGTAGAATTTCCATATTTTGGGATATTACAATTTTATTATTTCCAATATTATTTTATAATATTCCTTAGGAGGCCCATGTTAGACCTCAAATTTTCTCTAATGAGTGTATTTTAAATTTGAGAGCGTGGAATTGAGATAACTTTCGAATATTAATGGATCATTTGGTCATTGCTAGAAAGGGATTTCTTGTAAAGTATCAAAGAAGTGGCGATTAAAATCTCTATTCCTTTCATTTTTCTCAAGATGGATTTGAGTAAATTTTGTAAGAAGAGTAGGATAAGCTACTAATAGATCAAATCTCGACATGAATTCTTTCTCCATATCATCAATCTAATAGATTTTCTTGATGAGTAGTGAAAGATACAATTCATATTTTAGTCCAATGAGTTTCTACAGAAATACTTCGACCATAATATCACTATGTTGAATGAGAATAATGTCACATATAGTGAGAAATAGATCCAAATGTTTCTTTCATTCCATTATACCAACACCACTAAAAACAAGAATAATCACAAGGGGAAGAACAAGAAAATGATGAAGCTAGTCTTACGATAAAGAGGGTTATACCTCCTCCTTCTTTGATGGCTCCTTATGTCATTTTCTAAATTTATCATATTTTGTTCCTCTATTCTTCATGTTCTCTCTCTTCTCAATAAACCATCATATTTTCTTTGTCTATCAAGGCCTCTTCAGAAACAAACGGTTTTTTATTATGGATCTTTTTTAGTTAACTCAATAATTTATGTCTACTTCTTGTTATCAGTCCTTTGATATTTTGTGAGATTTCAATGTCCAGTGAAAAATTATTTGGCTTCGTATCTATACAATTCTTTCTCTTTACAAATCTATAAATATTTCTTTCTAAACATAAATTTTCTAGGATTATCAAGCTTTTGTTGATGTTCTAGTTTGTGAAACTAGATCATAAAATTGTTGGAGTATACTTCTTTGGTATTAAAGTTTGTTTTGTAACTAAGGTTATACTTGGTATTTTCATGTCATAAATATTCCACTAATCTTATGAAACCAACCTTCTGTTTAGATGCCCAGTGGAGTCACCAATAAATGTCGATCTTTTGGATTTTCCAAATATCAAGGATAACATTTGAGGGAATAATCTTCCCCCATACTTTTCTAAGAGGTGGCGTTCCTCTCTAATAAAGAATTATTAAATTCAAATAAATGAAGAAAATAAAGTGACTTGAGGTATAACAAGGCCTCAAATATTCATAAAATATGATACATATGGACATATACATTAAATGAATTTCAAAATTCATAAAATTCCCAGCATAATTGTAAGTAAAGAATCAAGCATTTAGATTGAAGAAAAAAATCACGAAACCCATTTTGAAGAAATTTAATATGTTTTCATTCAATATCATTGGGATGAAAAGAGCTACAGCCTTGCAATCTTAAGCTTAATATTTGAAGTCCAAAGATCACAATAGAGATGAACTCTTAAATGGTTCTCTAAGGAACTTTGAAAAAATATAAACATATTTAGAAAAATTCTATGACATCCAAGAAATGTAGAAGTGTTTATCTACTTAGGGACAGGTGTTAAGCTCCCACAAACTAGATAAGAAAATAAAATACTTGAAAGAGAAAATGAATAGAAATAAAAAAAATCGACCTTGATTCTTGGAAAACTCTTAAGTTAAGAAGTTTGTATGATTTATAAATGAAAAGAAAAGGTAGGAAACCAAAACTTGGACAATTTACTTACAGTGTTGGGGGAAAGGATCTCCCTTGTATTGAAAACTCCTCCTTTGTAAATGTTGGATGTGTGCTAGAAACGTAAGGGTTGAAATTGTTGATCAACTATCCTGGAGTAGTTACCTTCTCCAAAACATCTTTGAGGCATTACTTAATGAAATCTCGTAAAGGTGTCATAGTAACTTCTTGGTTCACTTGGAATTTGATTAATTGGTATTGATTGTCCTTTAAGTCATAAACAACTTGATTTACTATTTTAAATTGGTCTTAATTGTGCTAATAAAATGAGTTAACCACTTCTCAAGTTGTTCTTTGGGAAATCAACAAGTTGGTTAACGTCATTTCTATTGAAAAAATTGTTCTCATTGATGCCAAAGGGCTTATATCTTTGATATTATATAAGTATCCAAGTATATTAAAAATGGGGTTCTCATTAAAAGGGAGAAGTCAAAAGGTGAAATGGTCATTTCAAATCCATGGTTTAGGAAGCCCATGTTAGTTGTTGATTGTAATTGGAAAGGTGGAATAAAAAGGGGAATTAATTGGTTAAATAAAAAAATGAGGTGACTCTCTGAATTAACATTTATTTTCATGAAGGGTTGGGATATTGTATAAAAGGAGAAATAATTGGAAAGAAAGTGTGTATAAGAAAAAATGTAACTTGTATAGTGAACGAGTCATGTTGGAATTTTCGCTATGACTTTTTTTTTGGGTTGCTTCCAAAGGTGAAATGATCATATTGAGGAGTTATCAAGGTGATTATTTTATTTTAAATTTAAAATATTGGTTGGTTATACTTTCAGAGATATATGCCATGAAACTTATGGTTTGTGATTGGTCGTGAATTCTCTTTCAAACAATTCATCATGGGATTTTTGTTGCAAATTAGTTTTTGGGATATTTTAGAATGTGAAATTTTAAGGAAATGGAGGTGAGATATTTTTTTACATGTGATACAAATTTAATAAATTGGTTTTTTATACTTTTGAGATATGTCTTGTGGAAGTTATAGTTCCTAAATGCTCCTAAAACTAGTTTCAAATATATCAGTTTGACATTTTCACTCTAACATATTTTTTGGGATGTTTCAAACTATGAAATTTTAAGGAGATGGAGGTGAGGTCTATGGGTTCATGTGATCAAAGATTTAGAATTTCATTTGTGAGATATGCCTTGTGGAATTTAGAGTTCCTGAATGCTCCTGAAATCAATTTATAATAGGTTAATTTGGAATTTTTATTATAAATTATTTTGCGTGATGTTTCAGAACGTGAATTTGTAGAGAACTATGAAGACATATAGCAATACTTCAAGTAGAAATTTCATTCTTTGGTTCTCTATACTTTTAGAGATATTAACTGCAAAAGTTAGGATTTATTACTGGTCCTGAATTAATTTAAAAAAAAAACTTAGAGTTTTTGTTGTAACTTCTTTTATGGGACTTTTCATAATATGAAATTTTCATATGTCTAAGGAGAAATACAAAAGTGCCTCAGGTAAAAAATTTATAACCATGTTTCAAAAATCAGATACGTTGCATGTCATGTAATTTTATTATTGGGAAGAGGCCAAAAACAACAAGCTTTGGGAAATTTACCATATTCATTTGGAGATTCAAATTTTGGTAAGATCTAGTGAAGGAAGAAGTAGTGAGAAGACCAAGTGAAGGTAGAAGTAGCAAGCGGCCTTGGTGAAGATAGAAGGAGTAAGTAGACCTAGTGAAGGAGAAGCAATGAGAAGACATGTTGAAGTAAAATATAGCAAGAATATTCAATGAAGGTAATGTGAATGTTTCCATATTTTGAAGACGTTATATGCACTATAGAAGAGTTGTAATTGATGTTTATTACTCAAACAAAGGAATTGGTGTATCTTACCAAGTTGGTGCTTAGCATTAGGGATTAGTGTCTCTGATACATTGGGTCCTCTAAATATTTGTAGTAGTGGGAATTGGTATCTCCAGTAGGTTAGTTCCTAATAATATTTGTAGTTGCGAGGATTGGTGTCTCTAATATATTGGTGTTTAAAAATATCTATAATAGTAGGTTGATGCCTATTATGTTTGCCCTAGCGAGGATTGGTTTCTACAAAGAATTATAATAAGAGTTTTTTTTGTTTTCTATCAAAATAGTTTCAACATAAATATTTTGTTCCATGTTTAGCAGCTAATAGAGCTCATACGTGATTTCTTTCTTATGGTTCACGAATGTTTAGATAAGCAAAAATTATATTATATAGATTCACCCCCTTATTTGTATAATTGTATCCTAAAAAATTGTTATTAGAGTGGATTCCTTTAAAAAAAAAGTTGACTACTAGAGGGTAAATATTAGAAGCACACATGACTAGTCAACAAGGTTTCTCCAAAAAGACAACACTCATGGAAATAGGGTGGATTTTGAAGAAGAATTCATCTATCTTAAATGAAATAAATAAGCTTAAGAAAAAGGATTTGAAACAAAAGGAGCAGTAGTAGAAATATGAAGAGGAGGATTGTGATCACTACAAGGAAAAGGCCTTCTAGTGGAGGTTTTTCGGAATCCCCTATAAAAATAGCCCAAAAATTATTTTGTAGTGGAGCTGTGTGGGTGGAATTTTTAGAGGATGTTTTTTGGATGGTGCATCTACAATATACAAACGCATCAATGCTTTATTATCCATACAATAATTGGTGCCGCATAGAACATGGTGCACTGTGGAAATTTTATTTTTATAAAATTTAAAAAAAAAACATGGTGTGCTAAATAACAGAATGCATTGGTGCTTGAATAATTGATAACACCGTAAAAATTATAACCTTTAAAAAAATTTGTGCTATATACACTTGCGACGTCGATGCCCTTCATGTAGTAAAACACCCCGATGCATACCAAGAAGGAGCACCGCTACAGTTTTTAAATTTCAAAAAAATGTTGTGTTATTTTCAAACAATGCACTGGCGTTGTAAATGTATTAAAACACGCTGGGGCATCTTCTAAATAGCATTGCTAGGAAGTTCTTTATTTTTTTAAAAAGAGTGGTGTTATAGTTGAACAAAGCACCGGTGCAATACCTGTATTAGAACGTTCTGAGGCATCTTAACAAAAGCACTGGTGCAGTACCTGTATTAGAACATCCTAAGGGATCTTAACAAAATCACCATTATAGATTTTTTACTTAAAATAATTTTGTTGGATATCTTCCACACCAGTGTGGTTATAGTAACGCACTGGAGGAGGGTTAAATAAAAAAAAAACTCTCAACTGTAAATTTATTTTTTACCATATACATTTCTAGAGCTATGAATCATTGGTGCCACTCTTGCCTCATGTAAGTGCCCAGACGTCAATGCTTCTCTTTCTCACCATCTTTTTGTACCATGTTCACTGCCTCACTTTCCATTTTTTTCAAACCATGGTAAAATTTGTTTTTCTCCATTATGTGTCAACAATGCCTCCCCGATGAGAAAATTTCCAGGTAATGTCTATTTTTATCTCTAATTTAGTTTTTTGCTAATTATAATTGAAAATTAACTTAAAAACTCCATTATTTAAAAAATAAAATAAAAAATTTGCATGATGCACTTGATATGTTCAGCTCACACCGATAATGGTGCACCCTTTAAACTTACAGGGTGCATCGCAGTTCGGTGCATGAACATAACACACCGCTATTGTTGCGGTGTGTTTCATAAATGAAAACACACTGAGAAATTTATAAATTGACATCGGTACGTAAAATTTTTAGGTTACACTTGGTGCATTTATATTTACGAAATGCACTGCAAAAATGATATTTAAAAATATAGCTATAGCTCGATGTGTTTGATAACCTGAACGTTTTTTACCAATGCAAAAAGGTTTTATGTATACGCATTTGCATAAGTGTGACACACAGCGATGAAAATTTAAATATGTAAACCAATGGTGATTTTTCAGATGTATGTGTGAATGCATTCTAGTACGATTGTGTTTGACAGTGCACCGGAGCCATTGCATGATTGTTTTTTGGGTGCATCGATGATTTTTTTTTAATTGAAAGCTATGTTTCCATATTTATAAATACATTTTTCATTTAATAAAAAAATTTGTATTTTATATATGACGCTAATATATTTTATATGTCAATAATATAGCATATATGTCATCAAAGGGAGGAGCTGCAGGAGTAAGAGTAAATGGCAGACCAATACAATATGGTCTAACCATGGGAGGCCAGAGAGAGGGAGGGGATTTATACCCTTCCCTATTACTACAATGACCCAAGCACTCTTAAGTAATGTAGGAATCCTCAAGTACCATGAGGAGGCTACATCCCTGAAGGCACACTCTGTCTTATTGGTGCATCTGATACGTCGATGGAGTGTCTAGGAAGAGGGTTTACATGCTGTTCTTGGGGTGTGTTATAGGCCTTCTGAGGAGGACATATACTTTATCACTGGCATATCCAGAAGATGGGGGGATTTTCCCCATTTCCCTAATGTCCCCCATGGGGTTTCATTTGAGAGCCATCTTTCCTACACTCAGAGATATGTCGAGCCTCATTTAGTATGTCCAACATATTTTCAGGTGTGTGGTGGCCAATTACAAAATTTTTCCTTTGTTTTATAGGAGGTTAAGTGCCTCTCATTATTAGTCACCACCGTTGCACACTTTAGTAGTGATTGGAAGCACATTAGTTGACCTCTTTTTTATTATGTTGATTCTTTGATTCAAGCGCCACATTGTATCAAATAGTTTTTTATGCACCCATATCACAAAACAGAAGAAAATATAGATCCTCCACCTAAAAATTAGCCTCTTCGAGGGGGAAACCTCCTTTACATCACATAAATGAACAATTTTTGTATGATACAAATGAAAATACCTACTTGGAATATATAGGAGTCTAAGGGGTCACAATATGAGAGCCTACATAACAATAATAATGTAATGGCACAACAATAACAATATGGGGGGTACATGGGCACAAAAATAACAATAGGGGGGTTACACTAGTATTATAGGGACCTAAGATGTCCCTATTCTTCAAAAAATTGTTGTCCTCAATGCTTGAGTAGTTATGGATGCTTCTGTATAAAATTATCATCCTCCCATGTGGAATCTTTAGTGGGTAATTTCTTTTGAAGACAATATTTGTTCCAAAAATTATTTAAGACTATCGTAATCTATTTTTACCTTAAAGTGCCTTCCCATTAGGTAAGGTCGCCATTGTTTTAGTGCATGTAGTATTGCCAACATTTATCTCTCATAAATAGGTTTGTGTAAATAGTTTCCCTTTATTGGACGGCTTTCAAAATCAATGGGTCTTCCTTCTCACATTAAAATAACAACAATTCCATTTCATAAGGCATCACATTCCATAATAAAGGTTTTTGTGAAGTGTAGTGTAGCTAAGACTGGTTCTTAGCACATTGCTTCTTTAAGATGTTCAAAATCCTTAGTTTCTTTTGGAGTTTACTTCTTTAAGATGTTCAAAATCCTTAGTTTCTTTTGGAGTCAAAGAAAATATATATTTCTTCAATAATGTTGTTAGAGGCGCTACTATTCTCCCATAATTTTTAAAAAACTTACGATAATACCTTGTTAACCCAAGAAATCCTGAAATGTGATTTAGGGTTGTGGGGATTTTCCATTCCTTAATGGATATAGTTTTGTCAGGGTCTACCTTAACACCCTCGTGACATACAATATGACCTAAATATTCCACCTCTTGTACTCCAAAGAAACATTTGGGTTGTTTTGCATATAATTGTTTCTCCTCCAATAGTTTGAGCACCCTATCAACATGTGGAATATGATCCTTCCAAGACTTGTTGCAGATTAGTATATCATCAAAAAATACTAACACAAATTTTCTACGGAATGGTTTGAAAATGGAATTCATCAAACCTTGAAATGTGGATGGTGAATTAGTAAGGCTAAAAGGCATGACCTAAAATTCATAATGACTTCATGAGTTTTGAATGTTATTATTGGAATGTCTTCAGTCTTCATTCTAATTTGATGATATCCTAAACGAAGATCTAGCTTGGTGAAGTAAATTTCTCCATGTAATTCATCCAAAAATTCATCAATGACATGAATTGGAAAATTATATTTAATAGTGATCTTGTTGAGATCCCTATAATCCACAGACATATTCCATGATCCATCCTTCTTACGCACCAATACTACGGAAAGTGTTGGGTGTGAGAACTTTGAGATTATGTTGTTTATTTTGTATCACAGCGTTGGACCCCTTGTACCTTAATGGGGGCGGCAACGCCGCTCGTAATTAAATGCTGCCTGGGGGGTCCAGGGGGGGTGACTGCGAATTTATGGAGCCCCCCCCCCTAGCGGGGGGTTTTGGGGGTAGCGCCCCTGAAGCTAAAAACGGATGTTGAATTTCCTTGTAAAAGTATAGTAATTTCTAGTCAATCTAGGCTATTCATTAGGGGGATGATCTGACGGTAGAAGTTGTGTTTAGTTTAGGGTTTTTTGCCCTAGAAGGAAACCCCTCACTTGTATGAGGGTATTTGTATTGTTTTTGTGTATTGTATGTGTATTCTCAAAGTGAGAAACATACAGGGAGACTGTGAGAGAGAAGAGAGGATATTACAACAGATTTTCTGTAGGTTGTGTCTCTTCATTTTGTTGGATAATAGAAAGGAAGGACCGGCTGTTCGGGGTGGACGTAGCCCAAACTGGGTGAACCACGTATATCTGTGTCTCTCTAGTTTTATGTGTTTTGTGTGCTTTTATTTTCCGCATATTTTATGTGTTGCATTTCTTTGTAATATTTAATTTTCTAACAACTGGTATCAGAGCCGAAGGTATATTTGGCTGATAAACTCGCAGGAAAGAAGGGTTCCTGGTTCGAGTGGGAGAAATGGTGGAAGATGGTAAGTTTAAGGTCGAGAAATTTAACGGCCAAAACTTCCCATTGTGGAAGATGCAGATGGAAGATTATATGTATCAGAAAGATTTGTACCTACCATTGAGCGGAAAAACAAAGAATCCAGCGGCCATGACAAACGTGGAATGGAACATTCTCGATAGAAAGGCACTCGAAACAGTACGGTTGTGTCTTGCGGCGTCAGTCGCCTTCAATATTTCGAAGGAAACAACAACAGAGGGTTTGATGCAGACGTTGGCGAAACTGTATGAAAAGCCCTCGGCCTAAAACAAGGTATTTCTTATGAAACGACTATTTAATATGAAGATGTCGGAAGGTGGATCTGTTGCAGACCATTTAAATGAATTTAATACAGTTACCAGTCAGCTAAGTTCTGTAGGGGTGAACTTTGATGATGAAGTTAGAGCTCTGTTATTCTTGTGCTCATTGCCAGAGAGTTGGAATGGTTTAGTAATGGCCATTAGTAACTCTGTCTCTGGATCTAGTACTTTAAATTTTGATGATGTTTTTGGTGCTATCCTTAGCGAGGAAATGCGACGGAAAAGCTCTGGTGAGACATCAGGTAATGCTTTGAGTGCAGAGTCTAGGGGAAGAAGAATGGAAAGAGGAAAGAGCTCAGGATATCGCAGTAAATCAAGGAAAGGCAGATCCAAGTCCAGATCGGGGATAGTGTGCTGGAATTGTGGAAAGAAAGGACACCTAAAGAAAGACTGCAGATCTCGGAAGGGAAAAGAAGGAGACACACAACAAGAAAACAATCATGAAGCAAATGTGACAGGTGATGTGTTACAAGATGCTTTGATTCTTTCTTTAGAAAATGTTACTGATTCTTGGGTTGTAGATTCAGGGGCTTCATTCCATGCCACACCTGATAAGAAATATTTTCATGACTATGTTCAAGGAGATTTTGGAAAAGTTCGTTTGGGTGATGATAAACCCTGTAAAATTATTGGAATGGGTAAAGTTCTTGTAAAACAACAGAATGGAAACCAATGGCTACTAAAGGAGGTAAGGCATGTTCCAGATCTGAAGAAAAATCTGATTTCAACAGGGCAGTTAGGCGGTGAAGGTTGTGTGACAACTTTCACGGATAAAACTTGGAAGGTCACCAAAGGAGCCCTGGTAATAGAAAAAGGTGAAAAGGTTGGTACATTGTATTTATGCAATGGTATTTCTAACTATGTTAATGCTTTAACTTCCAAAGGATCAGATGCAGCATTATGGCATCATAGGCTCGGACACATGAGTGAGAAGGGAATGAAGATTCTTCACTCAAGAAATTTGTTTCCAGGTTTGAAGAATGTTGATTTTGATTTCTGTGAAAATTGCATTTATGGAAAACAAAAGAGAGTCAGATTTCTCAGAGTTGGGAAAGAAAAGAAGAGCGAAAAATTGGAGCTTGTGCATACGGATGTATGGGGACCTGCTCAGGTATCATCTCTCGGTGGCTCTCGTTATTATGTTACTTTTATTGATGATGCAACTAGAAAAACATGGATTTATTGTATTCAGAATAAATCTGATGTATTTGATACTTTCAAGAAATGGAAAGCTTTGGTTGAGATTGAGATAGGAAATAAGTTGAAGTGTCTCAGATCAGACAATGGAGGTGAATATTGCAGCAAAGAGTTTGATAGGTACTGTTCAGAGCATGGAATTCGTAGAGAGAAGACAGTTCCAAGAACACCACAAGAAAATGGTGTGTCAGAAAGGATGAACATAACAATCATGGAGCGTGCAAGGTGCATGAGATTGCATGCAGGATTGCCTTTACAATTTTGGGCAGATGCTGTAGATACTGCTGTTTATCTAATAAATAGAGGGCCTTCAAGTTCCTTGGATGGTGGTATTCCGGAGGAAGCATGGACAGGTAAAAAGGTAAACTACTCTTTTTTAAAGCCTTTTGGTTGTGAGGCCTTTGTCCATATTAATAAAGAAAATAGAACAAATCTTGAGGCAAAATCAAATAAATGTACCTTTATTGGATATGGTGTTAATGATTTTGGTTATTGCTTATATGATTATGAAAATCACAAAATCATTAGGAGCAGAGATGTAATATTCAATGAAAAGGTCTTGTATAAGAATCAGTTGCAGGAAAAGAAACAAGAAAAAGAAAGCAAGGAATACACAGTTCTTGATGAGATAACTGAAAAATTAAAGGTGCCTAAAAATAATAATAATCAACAACCACAGCAGCAGCAACCACCACAACAGCAACAGGCACCTCAAACACCTGAAAGTGGTGTTAGAAGATCTACCAGGATAAGTAGACCCCGTGAACGATACTCTCCTTCATTATATTATTTATTGTTGACTGATTCTGGTGAACCTGAATGTTATGAAGAAGCAATGCAGGTTGAAAGCAGGAAGAAGTGGGAGCTATCCATGGAAGAAGAGATGGACTCCTTAATGCATAACCAGACTTGGGACTTAGTCGGGTTGCCTGCAGGTAAAACTGCATTGCAGAATAAATGGGTTTACAGGCTGAAGGAAGAAGATGGAGGAAAACAGAGGTACAAAGCTAGACTTGTGGTGAAGGGGTTTGCACAAAATAAAGGTATTGATTTTGATGAAATATTTTCTCCTGTTGTTAAAATGAATTCAATCAGAACTATTTTAAGTCTTGTAGCAGCGGAAGATTTACATCTTGAACAGTTAGATGTAAAGAAAACATTTCTCCATGGAGATTTGGAGGAAGAGATATACATGCAGCAACCAGAAGGATATGAGGTAAAAGGGAAAGAAAAATTGGTGTGCAGGTTAAAGAAGAGCTTGTATGGCTTAAAACAGGCTCCAAGGTAGTGGTATCTAAAATTTGACAAGTTTATGTACGAACAAGGTTATACTAGATGTAACTCTGATCATTGTGTTTATCTGAAAAGGAAAAATGATGGCAGCTATATTATATTGTTATTGTATGTAGATGACATGCTTGTTGCAGGGTCTAACATGCAGGAAATAAATGTGCTCAAAAGAAAATTGGCAAATTCATTTGCAATGAAGGATTTGGGAGCTGCAAAACAAATCCTTGGTATGAGAATAACTAGAGACAAGAAAAATCGCAAATTAACACTGTCTCATAATGAGTACATACAAAAGGTGTTGAAAAGATTTAATATGCAGAATGCAAAACCAGTTAGTACACCTTTTGCTAGCCATTTCAAACTTAGTAAGGAGATGTGCCCAAAGACCCAAGAAGACATGGATTATATGTCTAAAGTTCCATATGCATCAGCGGTTGGAAGCTTAATGTATGCAATGGTCTGCACAAGGCCTGATATTGTACATGCAGTGGGAGTTGTAAGCAGGTACATGAATAATCCAGGAAAAGAACATTGGATGGCAGTAAAATGGATTCTCAGATATTTGAGAGGTACCACAAATCAAGCATTATGCTTTGGTGGTTTAAACATTGCTCTACAGGGATATGTTGATGCAGATATGGCAAGTGACAGAGATAACAGGAGGAGCACTACAGGATATGTATTTACTATAGGTGGAACAACTGTCAGTTGGGTTTCAAAAATCCAAAGTGTTGTTGCACTTTCAACAACAGAAGCAGAGTATGTTGCTGCTACAGAGGCTAGTAAATAAATGATTTGGTTACAAAGGTTTATGGGTGAATTGGGTAAGAAGCATGATATGGGCACATTATACAGTGATAGCAGAAGTTCCATTCATCTTGCAAAGAACTCAACATTTCATTCCAGGACTAAACACATACATCTCAAGTACCATTTCATACGGTCAGTATTGGAAGATGGAGAGTTGAAGCTGGAAAAGATACACACTAGCCAGAATCCTGCAGATATGCTAACAAAGGTTGTAACCAGGGAGAAACTGAGAACATGCTCAGTTTCAATTGGTCTTCAAGGATGACGATGAAGATGAGAAACAACCAGGTCCAAAGAGGAGTCATTGTCCAGCAAATGAAGTAGCGGTGGAGTTGCTACAATCAATCTCCAAGTGGGAGATTGTTGGGTGTGGAGCCTAATTATCTTGTTTATTTTGTATCACAGTGTTGGACCCCTATACCTTAATGGGGCGGCAACGCCGCCCGAAATTAAACATTTCCTAGGGGGTCCAGGGGGTGCGGCTGCGACTTTATGGAGCCCCCCCCTAGAAGGGGGTTTCGGGGTAAGCATCCACGAAGCTAAAAACATATGTAAAATTGCCTTGTAAAAATATATTAATTTCTAGTCAATCTGGGCCAATCATTAGGTGGATGATCTGATGGTAGAATTTATGTTTAGTTTAGGGTTTTTTTCCATAGACGACAACCCCTCGCTTTGTATGAGGGTATTGTATTGCAGCTGTGTATTGCATGTGCATTCTCAGAGTGAGAAACAGATAGGGAGGCTGTGAGAGAGAACGAGGGATATTATAGCAGAGATCTACGTAGGTTGTGTTTCTTCATTTTCTAGATAATAGAGAGGAAGGACTAGTTGTTCGGGGTGGACGTAGCCTAAGTAGGTGAAACACGTATATACGTCTGTGTCTCTGGTTTTATGTGTTTTGTGTGCTTGTGTTTTCCCCGCATATTTTATGTGTTGCATTGCTTTCTGTAATACATAATTTTCTAACAAGAGAAAGAACTTTGACTAGTTTGAATTATACTAGTCTCTAGCATTTTTGCAACCATACATTTAATTTCACTCCTTTTGGAATTGGGATATTTGTAAGGCTTGATGTTTGGATGAACACTTCATGGAATCAATTGAGTATCATGATCATAATGAAGAATAGGTGGGAGGCCTTTAGGAGTATCAAATACCTTAGAATTATTGTCTAAGACTTTTTGGAGATATGGAGAAATAGAATATATCGATGTTTAAACCTCTAGTGAGAATAATTGTGCAATTACGCCCCATTGTTCTATATTCAAAATATTTTTCATGCCATTAGATCTGATTATATTCCATGGTTTCCCTTTGATACCCCTTAATTCAATTTCCTTTTCTTTTCAAAAAAAATTCAAGAAGAGTTTTTGAAAATTAAAAGCTATTGTCCCCAAAGATTGTAACCATTGGACTCCTAGTACAACATCGACACCACCCACTGGAATAGAAAAAATTGAACTATTCAATACATATTACCCCATGGTTATTTTGATATTATGACACTTTCCAAAGAAATTTATAGTTCCTCCATTTTCCACCATCACTTGGAACTATGGTGCTCGATATAGAAAGCAATTCAATTCCTTGGCTATCTTACAATGAATAAAATTATGGGTACTACCTAAATCAATCAACACTATTACCTTTTTATTCTTTATATATCCTTCTATCTTGAGAGTTTGAGGAGTCATAATTCCTTTCAATGCATTACAATATATGTTCGGATTCATTTCTTCTTTCTCGTGGGTTGTTTCCTAGTGTATATCCTCTTATTTTGATGTCTCTTATTCCTTTTCTTCCTCCTCTTCACGATATATGTAAAATATTTTCTTCTTGACACACTGATGACCTTTAGTGTATTTTATATCACAGTTATAGCAAAGCCCTTTTGCTATTTTTTCCTCCAATTATTGTGGTGTCAACCTTGTAGGTTGTGGAAGGATAGGAGCGGCAACACTTACATATTTATAGTTGTGAGTAGTAGACTTGTTGCCATAATTTTTCTTTCAAATTTTCTTGCCACCCTGAATGCCTTCTCCAATGAATCAAGTTCCCAAAGGTGAACCTCATGTTGGATGTTATCCTTCAAAGTACCTATGAATACATCAATCCTATATAGAATATATGTTACCCTGATATTCAATTTTTGGAAGTCCTCAATGTGCTCTTCCATTAAACCCTTTTTTTTGAGATTTATCAATGGGATAAAGAAGGTGTTCCTCTTTGTATCCTCATAATGTGCTATCATTTCCTTTTTAAAAATTGACCAATAACAAGTGGTTTACAAGAAAAAATCCATATATACAATACAAACTAATTTTTTTCTAAATATAAATATGTAATGCATACCTTTTGTGTGTGTTTCACATCATGCAGATCAAAATATTACTCCATTTGTAATATCCATGTTAATGAATCCTTGCCATCAAAATTCCTCATATCAATATTTGGAATGTGTTTGGTCTTCAAACCAAAGTTAGAATCTCTAAAATCATGATTAACATTACTTTTTTTCTCATCATGAGTTTCATGGAATACATTTTCACCATTAGGAAGCATTTCTTGTAGAAACTTCTTCAAACCTTCCCTCAAACTTTCCATGTCTGCTTTTAAACCATTCATGTTGCCTTTTAAACCATCCATGTCATATTTTGTTTTTACTTTTAAACCATCCATGTTTAATTTTATTTCTGATTTTAAACTTCCATGTCCCATTTTAGTTCATATTTGATTTCTCTTTGTGATAGAGAAATTTGTTGCACTTGGTCCCGTAATTTTTATATATCATGTTGCAATTCTTCCTCTTCATGCATCATAGTAGATCTTTCTGAGGGCTTAATGGGTGTATAATTCTTCCATTTTGGAGGAATTTTAGAGCCAAATAATGATATCTATGCTTCTATATGCCTTTGGAATCACTTCAATATTATTTTCAAACTAAAGTTATGCAATTTAAAAAAAAAACACATACACACACACATTTTTCGTGATTTTAGGAGCTCAATACAGAAACGGTTTTCTAACAGTGCTGGAAATATGTCAACCAAGGGGTCTTACCGATGTGAATTCCTAATTATACCTCACACCATTTGGAATAGGATCCCCATCCATAGTATCAGCTTGGTTTCCATGTATTCTTATAGATTTTCCTTGGCTCTAACTATCAGCAAGAGAGAGGGATGCAATGGTGTCTTCGAAAAGAAAGAAGGTGTGCCTGGTGATTGTTCAATTGTAGATGTGTCAAATTTCTTCTATTGTAGAGGGAAATAGTAAAGAGATACTCTAAGAAAGATATAATAGTACCACCCAAGTATAGACACACACAAATAAGAAGGATCCATCTAACATCCAGCGATATAGTCCATAAAAGATGTGATGATCATTACAATCAATCAATGAGAAAGATTTGTCTAGTGTCCTGCAGAATATTTCACACGGATGGGACAATGATAACAACCATTAAAACACATTCTCAATAAGATAAGCACTAAAATGACTGAAATAGTTCAAATACTTTAGCACAAACAAAAGAAAACATGAAATACAAACATCTGCAGAATATTCTTACAAATATTTATAATCCATGCATGAAGAACATGTTGGCCTTGAAGGATTTTGTTATTAAGTAAAAGTTCCAAGACACGTGTATACAATGTACATCACTATATCCAATAGTGGAGCATTGGAGCCACCTCTTTCTCCCCAAAATAACTAGTTTGTCTCTCTAATGCCTTGCAGGAGGAGCCAAGGTGGAAAATTCCTTTGCTCATACAATGAGGGTGTATATATAACCAATAAGTGATGCTTCACCTTCCTTATGACTCTTTTACTACCCTCATGATTGTTTGACTTCCTATGAATTTTCGACTTTACATGACTCTTTGTACTCTGAATGTGTCCTTTGGACTTCCACTTTACAATACGTTTTGAATAGGTAATTACATAATCCACAATAATGATGTGGAATATTATGACCTATAACAGGGCATGAAATGATACTGATGACTTGGATTGCATGATGGTGTGATAGTGCTAAGTTATCCTTCTTTATGCTTCTTTATTTGTGTCTCCTTGAAAATATGGTGCATGTTCTTCTTCTTCCTCCTTCTTATGACTTGAAGATGAGGAGTCTTCCATGTGGTCTTGATCTTCATATTATGTTATAGTTTGGTGTTCCTTCATCTTATCGCCTGATGATAATATTATCTCTTTAGCTCCATATGTTTCTTCTAGAATGTCCTCCTTCTCCATCTCCTTCTTCATCATCTTTCCATAGCATGATAGAGTACATGCATCTCCAATCCACTCATGACAAGAATACATCTTTCCGATAAACCCCTAGTCTAAGATGGTGCAAATTTATTCACTGACTGAGCCAGGACCAGGTGAAAGGTTAGGAAAGAGGTTCAGTAACCGCACAATTGCGCAGATCAGGTAGTCAAGGGTGAATATTGAGTCTTGATATTGTGTAATGTGCAGTTCAGGCTGGAATGAGGAAGAAAATTGCGCAGTTTGGGAGATCAGTGAGCTAGGCTAAGGGGTTGTGCACTTTTTCATTCAACTGCATATTTCTAGGATGCAAAGAAGACCTAGTGATTGCACAATTAAAAAGACCAAGAGCTCAACCATTGGCTTGAAGTCTAAGACTGTGCAATGCACAGTTCAAGCCTGGCTGGAGGGCATGATTGCGTAGTTTTGGAGGCCAGGGCCTAGGCTTGATCACTAAAACTGAAAAATGTGTACTACTCAAAGGACAAGAGACTAGATTATTACACATTTGCATAGTTAAGGACCTCAATACTGATGCTTTAGGACTGAGATTGCACAATATGCAATGCTAGCCTGGATGGAGAGAAATATTGCACAATTTTGGGACTTAGGGGTTGGGCTTGAGAACTTAAGTTGTGAAATGTGCAGTTATATGAGGAAGATATTTCAAATTGAGTAGTTATAAGAGACAAGTTCGTTGCTTTATGGCTAATATTATGCAATGCACAGTTGAGGAAGGCTAGATAAGGCTAGGTTGTTGGGAATTTTCTAAAATTTGGCTAGGTGTGGGATCAGTGAAACCTATGTGATCAATGGTAGGATTTGGTTATGATCACACACTTAGACACTTTACGACATAACATAGATCACCCAAAACACATGAACACATACTTACCTTAGTATGACAACATTTGCGACAACTTACGACAAGTGCAACACTAAATATAGACTTTGCGACGACAATGATGACACTTGTGCGACAGTGTGTGAAACTTTGGAAATGAGTGTGAAACATTCCTACATGATAAGAAAAATTAATTATAACAAATATGACTCCTTGAAACCACCAAACCAAGCATATATACATAGTGTGACAGCTAACATGCGAAAAAGATGACAATTATTAAAGTTTGAATGACTCTTGCGATATATGAACAATAGTAAAATTAACACATGACAAAGAAAATATAACATGAAAATGATACTAATTAGAGTGAAATAAAGTGAAAGTGATAGTTGAAAATATTAAAGCGATACTCGTGAAAATAAAGGTGCATGGGAGCGACAATTTGCAAAAATATTCGAAATGGAAGTACAAACATAGCTAGAATGTGAGAAATTGTCATTGTCAATGCGCACTAACTATCGACATGGATTGGACATCGAACATGCATATTCTTGATGGAACGTGATATATTTTTACAAGCTCGCATAAAAGAATGTGGTCATGCAATTTTTATGGACTAATCATGTGTGAGCAAGTGACTTCGACACTTCCAATCTAATAAGGGAGATTAAAAAGCATCACTTGACCAAGAAGTGACTACGAAACGACCGATCACAACATCTAGAGTAGGCTCCAAAATTTGAGTGTACATCAAATTTTGGAGGGTGTTTATCACAACGACAACACTTGGAGAAATACTGGTAGAACTCCAGTTTCTCTACCTTGGTCACTTCTTTCATGTAGGGTCTAGTTCTTGAGGAAGTATTGTTTCATTGTTAAGATAACCATGGATTCCCCAATTACCCCGTGCATAAACATAGTCCCCTTCATTCATATAATTGGTTAAACAAAAACATAAGATCAAAAATCACACAATGTTTCGAATCAAGATAGGGTAATGAATTTCGTGAGCTTTACATTTTCAGAGTATAGTTTTTCATCTATGGTGTTGCTCTGGTGACAACATGCCTGGGTAGTACTCCGGTGGAGTCACTTCAGGGACACAAACATTTCTTCGCTACTAGTAGGCCTTTACAGTACCTCAACAAATTTTCTTTCTTCACCTCTTTGTGCATGAATCGTTTCTCTACTTTTGCCTTTATTTATTTTTATATATGATTGTGCATCTACATTTATTTGTTTCATGGGCAGAAGAGGGATCCCGATTTATTGAAAGAAGGAGAGGTTTTCCCTTAAGAGAAGCATATATAAGGCCTTTGATATTGGTTTTCTCATTTATATTTTCCCCTTTTCCTTCTCTACTTGATTGGATCAACCTGAAAACATGGAAATATAAAATCTCGAGTGTAGGCATGAGGTTTAAAGAATAGAAATGGCGGTCATGGTTCGACACAAAGCTTTCTTAACACAAGGATCATATTTTATGTCAGAACATCATTGACCAAAATAGCAACCAAGAAAAGGAATAAGGACAGAGAGTTAGCAAAATTTTGCAGTGTTACAAAGTCCTCTACTATGTTGCCACATTCCCTTTGAGCCAACAGAACATCTTCATGCACGGTCTTGCAAACAAAAGGAAACACAACACACAACAAGGAAAAAAAACCAAAAGACAAGATAGAAAATGGCTAAAGAAAAACACGATGTGAAACAAAAACTAGAAAACACAAGACAAACTACAGGAAATGAATGCAAGATGGATGTGTAGGTAAAATAAAATCTAACTATACCTACTCCTAACCTAACCAGCTAGAATTTTAGGGTCATGTATAATGGAATTTCTAATGTGTCCACCTTAATTGTTCCCAACTTGCAATCAAAAATATGTGATCTATTAAAAAAAATATAAAACAATGTGCAATATAAAAGATAAGAACTTGAATAGATTGTATAAAAAAATGAATTTTTTTCATGTCAGTAGAAAGAGAGGCCATAGCCACTGCTTCTAACTAGTTTAAATGCTTACCTTTTTTATGAGAACCATCATTCAACAAACCCCTGAAGCTTCCTATGAATGTTTCTCCACCTACACTAAAATTCCTAGAAAGTGTGAGGAAAGATCAAAACTTGTTACTTGTGACGAATCTTTCCAGGTAAGAGTGTCCCAACCATTCAACGATTGGATCGTAAAATTCATGATCATCCTCTTGAAAAACCCGAAATATTTGAGAATATGAATTTTAAATTAGAGGCACGATATTATGATGAGAATATTTTGAGGAAAAATAGAACTGATCATATTCAACAGTCATGTCGAGATAGTGAGGAAATGAAATAACCATTAGTGAAGGTTGAAGTACCTTAACTACTTGACAAGTGCTCAAATAGTGGGATGTTAAATCATAAAGATCAAAGGATGTAAAACAACTATCATTTAATGCGTTGATGGGAAAATAGTAATTTGAATGACAGTCATCATAAACAGAATCACGATCAGATAAGTTGATTAAAGCACCAGATTCCCAGTTTGTAATTTCCAAAGATAAATCAATTTAAACAGCTCTGCGAATTCTATGAAAAATCAAACCAACTTCCTCGCAAGACAAATGTTACAAACCATTTTCCTGTAACTGGTGACAAATTATACAAGCATCGTAATCGTCAAAAAAAAATTAAAAGCGATGTCAGCACAACAAACACATGAGACGAGTCAGGGCATAGTGAACGGAGAAGAATTTTATTCACACGATAACTCGTGCATTCATTATCACTCAAGAGGATTTTAGGTTTGATGAAGGGAAATATTTTCATATAAAATTCATAAGAAAAACCAGGAGTTGGCTATTAATAAATGAATCTGATAGGCATGATCCATTCAGCCAGAGATAGTCTTTAAAATGATCAACTTCGTAATCCCATGACCCTATGAGAGATAAAAATGCCAAAACCGAGTTTGATGCAAGAGATTTACATGAAGATGAATCAATTAAAGAACATTCTTGAATCCAATCAGAAGCAAAGTCTTGAAAGTTTGAAAAATTACATCTGAAATACCAAACATCTTTCAAAAATATATTTACATCGATTGAAACCATGCAAAGAGAAGTATTATATGAAATAAACCAGATTTGACTTAGTTCGAGGGGTTTACGAGAGTCGTGAGATCCTGACATAACCATCAATGGAAGTTGAAGTGCCTTGACTTCATAACAAGTCTTAGAACTTTCAAGGATTGCTAAATAACATTTTTAATAATGAACCAGATCGTGCATGGTGTGAGGATTGTTGCTACCAATGGTTTCAATACTACCACTGCTCATCCGATGGCAGCCATATTTTTCATTGATTTGACCATATTCTTCTACTTCAACAACCAGATTACTCAAGTCGAAATATTATTCTGATCACAAATTTGAATATGAATGAATTGGGAAAATTTTCTAAGCAACCTGATTTCGAGAGTTGTGCTTATGCAAGGGAATAGTTGATGAGGGATGGGAAGAGTACTCAATGATTTGATTGTTTTTATTTGCATCATGGATAATCTTTCCACCTTGTTCCAATTGTGAAGTTAACTAATCAGTTGAATAAATTGAAGAGCTTGGAGTATCTTTGTCACAAGTAGATGCATCGCAAATGGTAGAGCACAAGGGATAGCGATATGAAGAGGAATTTTTGATAAGGACATCTTCTTTGACATAATTATATTTTAGATTAAATTATTATGGAGAAATCTAAATATCAACTGATGCAATTGGGAATTCGTGATCGCATGCATCAATAGAGTCATCATCATCAGAATTATTGTTTCCTAAGGCTATGGATTGATCGAAAGAATTGATTACATTTTATTCACTGTCGAGATTAGCATATTGAAAATCATCCAAGAATATAATTGCATCATCTTCAAATGGAGGATTTTGGAAAAATAGAACAAATATTGAAATAATCTTCACCTTCCTTCTCCTCTCTTTGTTTAATGTTATTTCCTTGTATCTGGTCGCAATTTGAACAAGCATCACGAAAACCAAGAGAGTGTTAAAAACTAGTTGGTGGAACGGATTTCTCAAGGGGATCGTGGCACAAAGATTCATGGAATGTATATGATATGGGTAATAGAAATCCAAATCATATTCGAGACTAAAATTATGAACAGTAACATCATCTTGTTGAATGGAGGAGTTAGTCTTCACCATAGGCTTCATGATCCAATCTAGAATTTCTTCCATTGAATTTTAATCGGGAAATTGGAAGAAGAATGAGAAGATGGATAATTTGATTTGCATATTTCCCAACTTCAAAATCACTGCAAGGAGGCACCCACATAGGAACTGGAAAAGAAGGAGGACAAGGAACAAAAGGAAGAATAGGTTCCTCCTCTAAAATTAGAGGTGTCTCATGATTCACAAGAATTAGGGAAGTGAAAACATCAGAATCATTAGATTCAGACTGATTTAAAGAAATCCAAACAAAATGTTAAAACTTTTTCTTACAAAAATACTAATCCATATCTTCTTCGGGAAACTCATAACATAAATGAAGGAATCTATTAGGAAAACACTAACTAATTCTTCAAGCTCCATTCTAAGTTTGTTGATTCTTTTATGAATATCTCAGTAATCATACCAATCGAAAGCTTTATGAAGCTCCTTAGTAAAATTATGAAGTGAATGAATGGAAGCAGATGGTAAGGTATGACACCAATTCTTAACACGACCTTCTAGAGTGAGGGTGAATAGAAAACACATAAAATCTTCATAATTGAATTGGAAATTTTTACAAAACCCAAGAAAATCATGTATGTGTCTGGATAAAAATATACCACCCTTTCCATTAAACTTGAACTGAGACAAGGCATGAAAATTTTCCGCGGAGATTGAAAGTTTTCAAGGAGGCAGGATATAAAATCACTCAGGGATTATGATTTTGGATAGACCCATTTATTATAGGAGGTTCAAAATATACTTAATGGGAACAACTTGTCATCTGGACCTCCTTCTAGCGCCATTGTTGACGGTGCTAGAAATTTGTCAACCAAGGGCTCTCCCTGATGTGAAGTCCCAATTAGACCTCACACCATTTGGAATAGGAGCCCCATTCAAAGTATCGGCATGATTTCCATGTATTCTCGTATGTTTTCCTTGGCTATAACTGTCATCAAGAGAGAGGGATGCAATGGTGCCTTCAAAAATCAAGAAGGTGTGTCTAGTGAACATTCAATTGTAGATGTGCCAAAGTTCTTCTACTACAGAGGAAAATAGTAAAGTGAGCCTCTAAGAGAGAGGTAATAGTACCTCTCAAGTAGAGACACACACAAAAAAGAAGGATTCGTCTAAAATCCATCGGAATATTCCACAAAAGATGTGACGGTCATTACAACCAATCAATGAGAAATATTTTCTAGTATCCTATGGAATAGTCCACATGGATGGGACAATGATAACAACCGTTAAAACAAATTCTCAATAAGATAAGTACTCAAATAACTAAAATAGTTAAACTACTTTAGCATAGATGAAAGAAAACATGAAATACAAACATCCACAAAATAGTCTTACAAATATTCATATTTCATGCATGAAGAACGTGTTGGCCTTGAAGGATTTTGTTAGTAAGTAAAATTTATAAGACATATGTATACAATGAACATCACTAGCTCCAATAGTAGAGTGTTGGAGCCACTCCTTTCTCCCCAAAAGAACTAGTATTTCTCTCTAATGCCTTGTGGGAGGAGCCAAGATGGAAAACTCCTTTTCTCATACAATGAGGGTGTATATATAACCAAGAGGTGATGCTTCACCTTGATTGCGACTCTTTCACTACCCTAATGATTGTTTGACTTCCTATGACATTTCGACTTTACATGACTCTTCATATTATGAATGTTTCCTTTGGACTTCCACTTTACAATGCATTTTTAATAGGTAATTACATAATCCACAATAATGATGTTGCATATGATTACTTGTGACGGGACATGACATGACACTAATGAAGTGGACTACATTATGGTGTAGAAGTGCGAAGTTGTCCTTCTTGTTGCTTCTTTCTTTGTGTATTCTTGAAAATAGGGTACTTGATCTTCTTCTTCCTCCCCCTTATGACTTGAAGATGAGGAGTCTTCCATGTGATCTTCAACTTCATCTTATGTTATAGTTCAGTGTTCCTTCATCTTGTTGATTGATGATCATCTTATCTCTTCAACTCCATATGTGTATTCTAGCATGTCCTCCTTCTCCATATCCTTCAACATCATTTTTCCATAGCATGATAGAGTACCTGCATATGCAATCCACTCATGACACAATGACATGAGTCTGATAAAACCCTAGTCTAAGGTGGTGCATATTGATTCGCTGATTGAGCCATAACTTGCTTGGTTGCACAGCTCAGGAAATTAGGGGTGAAGCTTGAGCCTTGAGGCTACACAATGCACAGCTCAGGATGGATTGAGGAAGAAAATTTTGAAGTTTGGGAGCTCGCTATGATAGGATGATGGGTTGGGAACAATTTCAATCAATTGTACAGTTATGGAAGGAAACATAGACCTGATGATTATGAAATTGAATAGTTCAAGATCTCAAGGGTTGGCTTGAGGTTTAAGCTTGTGCAATGAGCAGTTCAAGTGTGGCTCGAGAGCATGATTGTGTAGTTTTGGAGGTCAAGGCCTAGGCTTGAGCACTAAAATTTTGAAATGCACAGTACTGGAAGGTTTGGATTTTATATTATTACATAGTTGTGTATTTCAGGAGATCAATACTGAGGCTTGAGGATAGAGACTGCACAATGTGCATTGCTAGCCTAACTAGAGGAAAATATTACACATTTCTGGGACTCAGAAGCTAGGATTGAGCAATGAAGTTGTGAAATACGCAGTTCTGGGAGACATGGATTGTGCATTTTACAGTGCTAAGAAACAAGACCATTACTTGAGGGCTGAAATTATGCAATGTGCAATTCAAGAAGGTTGGATAAGGCTAGGTTGATGGGAATTTTCCAAAATTTTGCTAAGTGTGGGATCAGTGAAACCAATGTGATCAATGGCAGGATTTGAATTTGATCACACACCTAGACACTTCATGACACAACATAGATCATCCAGAACACATGAACACATACTTCCCTTAGTGCGACAACATTTGCGACAACTTACAACAAGTGTGACACTAAAGATAGACTTTGTGGCAATAATGACAACACTTGTGTGCCAGTGTGTGAAACTTTGGAAATGAGTGTGAAACATTGCTAGATGATAATAAGAACTCATTATAATAAATATAACCCATTTAAACCACTATAACAAGCATATATACATCGTGTGACAGTTAACATGAGAAAATATGACAATTTCTAAAATGCGAACAACTCTTGTGATATGTGAACGTTAGTTAAAATAACACATGCCAGAGCAAATATAACATGAAAATGACACTAACTAAAGTGAAATAAATTGAAATTGGTAGCCAAAAACATGAAAGTGACACTCATGAAAACAAAGGTGCATGGGAGCGACAATTTGCAAAACTCACCGAAATGGAAGTACAAACATAGCTAGAATGTGAGAAATTGTCATTATCAATGTGCACTGATTATCGACATGGATTGGACATCGCATAGGCATAATCTTGATGGAACGTGTTATGCTTCTCAAATCTCACGTGAAATAATGCGCTCATGCACTTGTTACAGATTGAGCATGTGTGATCAAGTAACTTCGACACTTCCAATCCAAGAAGGGAGATCAAAAAACATCAACTGACAAAGAAGTGACTACGAAATGACTGATCATAAGATCTACAGTAAGATCTAAAATTTGAGTGTACGCAAAATTTTGGAGGGTGTTTGTCGCAGCGACAACATGGTTGTACCTCTATAATTTCAACTCTTTAAGGTTTGAAATTTCATCTTCTTGTATCCCTCTGAGCCTTATTTCCAACACCAAAATTCATACCAATATTGGATTCATCAAAATAAAGTTATGCTCAATCTCCCACAATGATGTGGTTATGGACTAGTTTAGTTGAGCTAAATTGTACAGAATTCCAAGTGTCATTGTTTCAACCTTCAACCCTAAAAATAATACAAGAGAACTACAGCTCATTTTGTTTCAGCAACATTTTACAAAATTAAAATACGATTCTCATATATAAAGTTATGATGATTTTCCCTAGGTTACCTCTTTGAAACTAGATTTTGGAGAATGCAAAAACCCAAAATTCTTCGAACCATATCTCAAAAAATATAGAAAAACAAGATCTAAATTTTTTACACAAATTTCACCAATATTTTGATTCCACGTAGTCAAAATTTAAGATTCTGAAGATTTGTATAAAAAAATGTATAGCGAAAATTCCAATATGACCTATTTGAAGCAAAGAAACCCTAGAATTGAAAGCTCTAGTACCAATTGTTATGCAACCAAATCACAAAACAGAAGAAAAGATAGATCCATGACTTTAAAATTATCCTCTTAGAGGGTAAAACCTACTTAACATAAATGAACAATTCTTGGATGATACAAATGATAAGACCTCCTTGATATATATAGGATTTTAATGGGTCACAATATAATCAGACTCTACATAACAATAATAATGTAAGGGAACAACAATAAAAATATGGTGGACAATGAGAATAATATGGGGGCCACATGGGCACAACACTTACAATAGGGGGGGCACACTTGTATTGTAGGGACCTAACATGGGTTGCCATTTTTTTGAGGCAATTTTGTATGGCTTTGGATAGATTTCGTGTGATGATACATGAAAGGGCGAACTTCCCTTTCGCTTCAGAGATTTTTTGTTTATTTTTGGAGAGGTTTCCAGAAACGAGGCCTACATTTGGATATCACCCTTATAGGACAATAACTAAGGTCTGGATGTGCATGTGGGGCCAGATGATACCCAAGAGGGGTATGTTGGAGTATTCTACCAGGATTTCTACCCAAGCACTAGCACTACTGGCCAGTGAGTTTGACCATGCATTTACCTTGTTTTTGTTTATGTACGCGAGGATTGATTAGAGAAAGTGTCCCAAAATATTTATCACACTAGCTGATCCTCCATATGATAGAGGTAATATGATTATTTTCTTTAAATTAATATAGTTTCATTTTATTTTTTAATTAAATAGAATAAACTTTATTCTAGTACATTCTTTAACTTGTTTTATTAAATTGTTTAATGAAATTGTCTAATTATTTTTGTGTGCTATATATATATTGTAGACATTATCAAATTTGATGAGGGCATCCTCCTCCCCCACTGGATGGAGGAGATGAATAGATGGGTGAGGCACATCCTCAGGGGGTCATGGGCATCTGAGGCCTTAAGGATGGTCTATGATTTCTGATGGACTACTACAACAAATTGGCTAGAGTTTTGGTTGAGGAGGGAGTTTTCCCTACAAGGGCTCGAGATATCAATGAAGATCCTAGGTTTGTGGATCTCTACAAGGACTGTTCGTGCAAGATGATGTCTCTTATGTTTCATATCGTCAGAGCTAGTAGGTCACTGGCAACGACAAGGGATGCAAGGCATCCAATGGCATATATGTCAAATACGGGTGGTTATCATGATGATGATAATGGTGATCATGATCATGAGGGTGGTGATCATGATTCTTTTGGTAGTACTACCCCATCGGATCATGACCGTTAGGATGTCAGTGATCCTTCTGCTAGTAAACCTTCTCCTCAATTGCCTAATGAGGAGATTTTATAGTTAGAGAATTTCCCTTATGTTTCTCTTGACAAAGTATGTTAGCCACCTCCACCTCAGAGTTTGACAAATCACGTTGAGGTGGTAGGTGACCATCCACCATCTTCTGCTGCAAACCAACCACCTGCTCCTACACCTTAGAGTTCGATAGACATTGATGTAGTAGTTGACCATTCATTGTCTTCTACTGCAGACTAGGCTGACACTACTACATTTGTTGTACTAGATATTTGATTGCAATTATTTGACTTGATGTAGTTATTTGACTTGTTTGTGTGTGTATATATATAAATATATGGTAATAGTAATTACTTGACGTGAGATGAATATTAATTTGAGGATGTGTGTGCTGATGATGTTAGATTACAATGTTTGTGTTTTGTTAGATGTCATCACAATGATGATGCCCTGTTATATTATTAGATTTTTGTGCTAGTAATGATGTTTATATGTGCTAGAGGTGTATATAATTAGATGATATTAATGAATTGAAATGTGTATCTTAGATGATGCTTATGTTTGTTACAGTGTTAGTGTCCCGTAATTTGGCAGATTGGTAAACCAAATGACAGGGTAACATTTGACCAATATTTGGAGTCCTAGGACCTAGCCTTCCTGGACTCAGAGAGGGCTCTCTCTATTATGCGAAGGATGTGAACTTGTTCGCTTTGAATAATTGATTTTAGGCTAGTTGTTTAAGCCTATTTGGTTTGTTTATTTTGGGTTGGGGTAAGATTATCAAGTAGGATAGGTGGAAAGAGAGAGGGTCGAATCAATAGGGCTATGGGGTCAGATGAAGTCAAGAGTGTCTAAATGATGAAAAGGGTGTACTGCAGGGCCGATTTAGCAAGGTTTATGGATCCTTTGGGTGATGTATGGGGTGTAATGAACAATAAGTTTGGGAAAAAACTAAGAGGTCTTAGACATATATAGTCTGAAGCAACAACTCATGAGTTAGGGAAAACCATTAATCTCTATGAACAATACTCAAACTGATAAACATATAAGATGAACATTCCAGTGAAACATAGAAGCATAAGAACTCCTAACTTTAGAAATTCACCTTCATCTTTTGGGGAAAACACATAAGATAAACAAATAACTCAATTTATGGAGAGGGAACTCCTAAGCAACGTATATAAATCTATTTTGAACTATGAGACAAGTTGGTAAGCATGGAAAAAGGGCAAGATCGAACGAGACCTCTTTGACTTAACCTATTCAATCAATAACCCATAGAAAGGCTTCAAAATAGGGTTTTGAGAACTTCAAATAAGCAGGGCATACCATGAATCATACTTGTAAGCTAGCATATTAACCATTCATGAAACAAAAACAAATTTTAGTGGACCTAAGGAGCAGTCAAGAATTCCTTAAAATGGCTTAAAAGAGAAAACATCAAAGCTATAGAAAAAAAGAGGTTTGAGGTGCTTCCATGAGTAGGTCTCAACCTATACTTTTCTGATCTATAACAAACAAGAAGAATGAAACATAAATGAGTACAAAAAACACTAACAAATCAAGAAAACATCACCATTCAGCAAGCTATGGAATCCAACAAACATGCTTCTCCATCATCAAGCCAAGCAAGCCATTCATCCACTTCACAAGACCAATATTTTCTCCAAGCTCATAAAACCATGTATTGCTCTTAAACACATCAAGTCCCAAAAATTTACAATGAGTCCTCATGGATTATATAACAAGCAAGGAGGAAGAGAGCTCACTAGAGCATCTAGAAGCCTATTGGCCAAAAACAAATATCCTAACCTGTCATTGAGGCCTTGCAAGGTCCAAGGCACAAAATATCTTCCAAAATATATTTTCCAGAGAAAAATACCAAAAAAATTGACTTTTAGGCTTTGAAATACATGATATAACTTTCCTAACACACATTTTCTTAGTCACCACACAGGAACGCAACACCCTGTCTCAAATTTTGAAAATTTTCCAGGCACACAGCACCAAAAAAGTTCTTTTTGCAATAGAGTTTTGAAGGCCTTCCTGATGTCAGAAAAGGCTCTATGATGGCCCGTTGGAAAGTTTTGGATGTCTACTTTCAAAATATTCCTTTCTTTCCTAAAAATGACCTCTAAAAGTTTCCGAAAAAGTGTAAAACGTCAAAGCTTCTAGGAGCACAACACCTACTAAAAAAAGAGGGCAGAAAGGTGAAAAAATGGGTGTTTTTGACCCTTTTTGGGGACCAAAACAACTCCAATTGAGCTGAAAATTGGTGAGCATACTCCTCTCATGATGGGGAATCCAAAAATGTGAGCTTCTCCCTCTAAAAGTGCACTAGGAAAAAAAAGCAACACCCAGGGTGCTGCGCTCCTAGGCTTAAAATTTTGCAAAAAACAAAAAATTATTCAAATTTCCTCAAATTTGGTAGGTAGGTGCCTCATGGGTCCTTGGAGACCTGTAGAAAATATTGGGCCAAAATACTAATCCTAGCTTGCTATTTTTAATCTTTTGGTTCCGGGCCCTCAATTTTGGCAGTTTTGAGTTTTTCCCTTGCAAAGTGGTTTCTTCGTTCATACTGCCCAGTCATTCTCCTTTGCAATGTAAGAGGTGCCTTGATCATTGCTTGGTACATTTTTGTCTTCATGAATGTCCTCTTCTTAATTATTTGACCCACTGTTGTTTTCCTTTGTCTTTCATTGGAGCTGAGGAGGATTGCATGGCCCCTTTCTCTTTGGAGGCAACAAACACATGCCTCTCTCCTCTTTAAAGGTGAAAGGGGCAACAAGTTTGACTTGCAAATTCTAGTCACTAATGACCTTGAGACTGTTTTGTTCTTCATGGATCATTTCTATGTGAGTGTCCTTCTTACCTTGCTCTTGGCTATCCTTTTGATAAGCATCTTCAACCTCTTTCAAGCTTTCCTTGTTGCCAAGAACTTCAAGACCGCCATGCTCTGTTTTTGCACTGTTAGAGGCACCTATGTTGGTCATTTATTTACTTTTATGACTGTCCTCATTTTGATCTTTTGGTCCACTGTCTTCACTATCAATATCACTCTTTATACCACTGTTAGCATTGTTTGTAGGGTCACTTCTTTGGGCACCTTCATTGGTCTTGTCATCACTGTGAGAATCTTTCCCTTCTTTATTTGATGAGTCCCTTTGACTGATTTTTTCTTCACTGCCCTGTTTATTGTCTTCATTACTTGGCCCTTTGTCATAATTTCCTTGCTTATTGAAAACAATTTTAAAATCTGTTTTTGGGCTGCCCTTGTCATTTTTGTCACCGTCATGGCTTTCTATTGCTTCCTTGCCACTACCTGTTGTAGTGTTTTCAGTGTCATTTACATCTTCATAAGACCCACTGACTAGACAAGATCATCATGGGATTTAGTGATCAGAACTTTGTTTTCTTGCCCTCTGTCCTTTTCTTGAGAGGCTACCTCTATTTCTGTGTCTTTAGATCCTTCTTCTTCATTATGAGACCCATTTCTTTGGCTCCCTTAACCATCATCTGTATCACTGCTTCCACCTCTTTCTTCTCTTTGAAATGTCCTTTACAACAAGAAAAGTCTCCACTGAGATTTCTGGGAAAATTGGGTGCCTCTGAACACTTTTTCAGGCAATGCTACATTTTTTTGGTAGGAGCACAACATCTTGGGCAGGCCTGAACGAAGTCTTGTTCAGCGTTGCGTGCCTGTGGTAGGAGCGCAGCACCTCTGGGTGGCTCGAGCACTCCTGAACGCAAATTCAGGCAGTGCTGCTTTTTTGTAGCAGGAGCGTAGCATCCTGGGTAGGCTTGAATTAAGTCTCGTTCAGCACTGTGCACCTGTGGTAGGAACGCAGCACCTCTTGGTGGCTCAGGCACTCCTGAACACAAAGTCGGGCGGTGCTGCATTTTTGTGGCAGGAGCGCAGGGCAGAAAAAGGCCTTTTTGCAGCGGTCATTTGGAGGCCTTCCCAGTGTCGGAATTTGGCCCATGATATCTCATTGGAAATATGGTTGAGTCTAATTTCCAAAAATTCTTTTTTTTCCATTTTGCGTCCATTTACCTGTCCAAAAACTCATTCTCCCAACACTGGTCAAAAAGTGTTGAATTCTGGTGCAAAAATGCAGAGTGTTGGTGCAGGCCACTTTTGGATGCCTTCCTCAATTCCAAATTGAGCTCATGATAGCTCATTGGAAATATATTTGAGTCTTATTTCCAAAAAAAAAAAAAATTTTCCATTTGGTGTCCATTTACCTGTCCAAAAACGGATTCTCCCAACACTGGTCAAAAAGTGTTGAATGTTGGTGCAGAAATGCATAGTGATAGTACAAGCCACTTTTAGATGCCTTCCTCAATTCCAAATTTAGCTCATGATAGCTCATTGGAAATATATTTAAGTATAGTTGTCATTTGACTCATTAAGCAAGTCATTTGAACACTCCAGCTATGAGAAAACCTGATTTTCCCAAGGTCACTCCAGCAGGGCAGAAATTCTCCTGTGTCACCTGTATTTTTTACATTTCTCCCAAAAAAGGATACCTATGTAAAACCGGAAGGAGGTTTCTCTTCTTGGGAATATTATGGAAAAAAATCTCTCTCACTTTTATCAATTTCATCTCTGTTTGGTCAGAAACACAGTTTGAAGCAAAACTGGCCCTGGGCGTGACACATGGCTTGTCTTTTGGAATGAATTATTGTAAAATGATGGAGGCATGATGTTTATGAGCTGGTATGGACTTATGCTAGCCGACATGATCTATCAAATGAATCCTTTTCTTTTGTTCCTCCTTTTCATATCAAACCCTAGCTTAGTTGGAAGAGGAAAATAGGGTTTGGTGTGGGGATTTAGGACTTCCTTGCAGAGGGAGTGGAATGAAGGGGTTAAGGGTTGTCTAAATTCTTGGGGAAATTTTGGGGGATAGGGATATATGTTAGGGAGTGGGGGAAAGTGGAATTTCAAGAATTGAGTGAGGGGAAGGGGTCCAAAAGGAAAAAACACATGCCTAGTCTTAAAAAGTGTCAAAATGTGGCCATAGACTAGGTTTTTTTTAGAAGAATGATGAATTTGAGAGATAAGAGTGATGGGAAATGTTTGTGAAGGTATATTAAGGATAGGAGGAGGTGTAAGAATAGCAGAATACAAGCCTTGTTGATGTTTAATCATGGAGGCCATGCAACCAAGAAAAATGCCCTTAAAAACCCTAAATGGACAATGGAGGAGTTAGACAAAACAAAATAGAGGGTTAAGGCCAAAGGTGACACAACAAAGACATAATGGATGATATGAGCCCATGATGGGTCTTCTGGGATGGGTGAGCGGAGCATTGACATGATGGAATGATGAAATAGGAAAAAATGTATCTGAAGGATACGTAGCTAGTAGAAGTAGATTTCTAGAACTCACAATGTTCATGAACTTTGTTTCTAGAAATCTAGAACCGATACTTAGTCGTCTTTAGATAGTGAAAATTATGGATGACTAACAACATGGTTATCATCATGATGTTTATTTTTATGAAATAATATTTATTATAGATTATGTATTGATGAACTTATATCAAACTTTAATATATGAAATTTCATGCAAAACAACTTACTTTTAAAAAAAATCAAAGATATTTTTATAAATTACAAAGTATAGTATTGTTGAAACTATGATTGTGAAATAACGATAAATAATTTTCTATTAGTTAGATATTTCATTGATATTCAATCTAACTTAATTAGTAAAATATTTCAATACTCACAAGGAAAAGAAATTAAAGGTAAAATAATTTAGTTAGTTCTTAATAAGACGAAAATGTGTAACTCATTCAATTTTTAATGTAAAATATTAATAATAATAAATTATTCAAAAATAAAATTTAACCAACTAAATATTGGTTTATAAAATTCAATATATTATTAAATTTAATCAACTTAATTCATATTTTCTATAATTAATTTATATTTAATATAACTTTAAAATTTCTATTTTTTAGTTTATTATTAAAGTTATAAGGTTTTCAAGCAATTTAAATTAATATTTATAGCAATTCTTACTAATTTAAATTAGAAATTTCTCTCTTTAAAGATGAGGATCAAGAAATCTAAAATAAGGCTTGTGAAGTTACTTGTAGTTGGGGATTTTCTCCACTGGAAGTGCTCCCTTAAAGAGGCAAGTGATTTTTTTTCTAGTAATAAAAATATAACATTTTGGTGCTATTTTTGTTCTTTATTTGCTATGCTCCCTTAAAGAGGAAAGTGATTTTTTTCTAGTAATAAATATATAACATTTTGGTGCTATTTTTGTTCTTTATTTGCTATGCTCCCTTAAAGAGGAAAGTGATTTTTTTCTAGTAATAAATATATAACATTTTGGTGCTATTTTTGTTCTTTATTTGCTATTGTACAGGTTTAAATTTACCTCTTTTTAATAATAAATATGAATCAAATAATACAAAAATGATACTATATTAGATTTAAACTTTTGACAAAATAATACAATTTGATTATTTCTTAAGGAACAACTCAAAAAATATTATTTTTTCCACATACTTAACACAAGATAGTCACTAAAATTCATGTTTTCACATTTCTCCTAGCTAATATTACATCATGTTCACAATGATAAAGACATGTCTACTTTAAATAATTTACTTATAAATATATAAAAACATATATTTATTTTACATAATCTAAGGAAAGAAAAATGCTTCACTAAGTCTATTTGAAAGTCAACAAATGTCTCTTAATCACCATAACATTATTCATCATTTAATTGTTAGCCATAAAATATTTATTAATTACTCAACTTTTATTTATAATTACCATTGAAAAGGTAAGTCAAAATTGTTCCATTATCCATGAAGAAAAAAATAAATCTCTCATGCATCCATGTAAGCCCATTTGTTTCTCTTATGGTCCATAAAAATATGTAATCAGCAATTTATATATGCATAAGACCTCCTTTTAGTTTACATGATGTTGCAAGAACTGTAATTTAAATATAGTAAACATAACTTTACCTCGCATGTCAAGAATATAATATTACATATTAATACACAATTTTTTCATTGTTAAAGTCCTCATAGAGTTATCACTACATGATTATTTATATTGATTTTGAACTAAACAAGAAGAAAAAACATGTGAAGTGATTAATAAACCAATAAGTATCTAAATCGAGACTAAATCTTCAATGTTATTTCTAAATTCACTATTTTTTCTCATTTTCCTATTTGAGAAGGATTGTGACCTTGTATCCTTATTATCATAGATATTTTACACAATTGGAAATGCTTAGTTTTAAGTGTAAAAATGTTTCCACTAAAAAAAATGTGTAAAAATGTTTTTGAATCTTACTAATTATATTATAAAATTCCAACAAGAAAAATAAAAAAGTAATATAATTATCGAAATAAAGAAAACAAAAGCATACAACAATAGTATAAATGATGAAATACACAAGTACGTATCACTATCCATTCCTCACTTTCCATTATAACATCGTTTTCCTCAAAAATATGTTTTGATATAGGTTCGTGTCTTAATATGAACCACCAATCCCTATCCAACACAACTGGTTAAAAAAACACTTGGTTGTAGTGTTTTGGGAAAACATAAGGCTCCCTAGCTTCATGCCATATATTTCTAGAGTTGATAGATATCATCCCATTATCGTGATATTCCTTTACATTATTCCTATCAAAGGTGTCCCACCACTTACACCTAAAAATAACACATTGGAACAAACAGAATTCCACTTGAATGATCTGTTGTATATTTCCAATGTAACCTAACACCCCTTGCATTAGGTTTTGATCATGGTGGCTAGCACGGATATATTGGTCAAACTCAGATTCCACTCCACAATATTATGTTATGCATCATTCATCGACATCCTCCATGCGAAAATAATTTATATATGCCCACATATATGGGAACAAATCCACCTATAAAAAAGTGAAAAAATCACAGTGTCATGTGTCTAATAACTCGAACATAATTAAAAATATAAAATTAATATACATGTTACAATTCAAATGTGAAGTATGAAGTTAAAACTGTACAAAAAGTGATTATAATTAGTGAGTTGTTGCACCCAATCCCTATGTTTAGCGCATCCTCTTCAGCACGCGAGTAACGGTCAGATGCACCTTATTTCTCTCTAACTTGATCAGAAACCCAACTATTAGGGAATTTCATTGGCATATTTTATTTTAAATGATTAGGATAAGGCATGCTTCTACCATTCAACCATTTGAATTCTTTCGTTTCACTGTCTCGTTTCCTCCTCTTTTGCTTGTACAATGTGACCCATGGTTGTGTCGCTTCCATGTTGTAAAGAATGAATTTGTTGATGCCTTCAATTTATGAATTCGCTGATGAAATCAAACCAACATATACATAGTACGTTTGAGATCAAAATATGCACTAATATGAAGTTTAGTGTGAATATTTACTGTGTAGATATTTGACAAATGATAAGCTAATAACTATTTATCATGTGCCTCTTTCCATTCATTTCAAGAAGCTCCCCTTCTCTTTTTTCTTCATCCCTTCCATCATCCCAAATTATCGAACCTGGTGTGTTGTCAATCTTCTTTATGTACTCACTGGCATAATAGAAAGACTCATACGATATATACCCCTCTGCCATTTACCCCTTGGATTTTCCCCTATTTCAAACAAAACCTTTAAATTTCTTCATGTACCTCTCTAAGAAGAACATCCAATGGCAAGAAACACCCAACTAATTGAACTTCATCTACTAGGTGAATTAGAAGATGAACCTGCAATTCCATAAAACTCTTCGGCAATTCCTTCTCAAACATAAAAACGGTCTCATCTATCTCTTGACACTATCATTGAATGTTAGCCATTGAATATCCTTTGATATGACCCAACGTACAAATGTATATAATTTAGATATGGCACATCATAGGTCTTGGGGGAAGTCATGGTTCACACACCCACATATGAGCAAATGATAATGACGTTGCACAGTATAAAATAGTACCTTATGCAAAAATTAATTATAAAATAACCCATTTATACATAAAAATAATAATAATAATAAAATCCAATTTTCTTGCATACGTACTCTTAGAAGATTCAAATGATCATGTGATTTCAATCCCGAAAAATGGTATTCCATAGTGAAGACCCATATAAATAAGGCTCCCTCACACTCATTATAACTTCCATTTCCAAAGAAATATCATCTTTATTTAAAATCCATGGGACATCACCTTCTTTGAAAGAAATTGAGGGACCAACATCTCCTCTAGTTTCTTGTCTTGGACAATGTTTCCTTTCAGTTTTTGAAGAAATAAGATCTCTCATAATAGCCAATGTGTCCCTTTATTTTGATGATATGTGCATCCATAAAGGATATGAAACATAAATATATGCATTGGATCTAGTAAGTGGGAAATCATAAGATGCTCCTAATATGGGAGATCATAAAAGAAATATTTCCTTTTCATCCCAATGGGAAATTTCTCAACATAGGTGTCGAAGAATTATGGATCATCGAACATAGGCTCCCCATTTGAATCAAAAATTTCTGCAAACTCCTTCTCCTTCTCTCTCTCATATGCTTTAATCCATTCAGTTGGTGTCATTATTGCAAGGTTTTGCGTTCTCTCTAGATTCCCATTGAAATCAGATGTTGCTCTTTTGTAAGGGTTTTTCTGGGAGGAATACCCTGGAGCAGTCATACACTGGCTTTTGCAAGAGGTTCGAAAACCTAGCCTTCAAATAAGGTCCCCAACATTTACATCTATGAAAACCTTTTGTTCGAGGACCTGTGAAATTATTGTATACAAGTTGGCACGTTAGCGACTATGAAGATCAAAACAATTGCACTGAATTAAATTAATATGTGAAACAATAATGTTACACATATAAACAAATCAATAAAAATATAATTTACCATAACAAACTCCTAATCCTAGATAATCATGTATGGTGTAAGCACATATGCCATACAACGTAAAATTCCTCTCTATTGTGGTGGGTCATGAGACATTGTACACATATATCCCTTCCCACAATTCCTCCAATTCATCTACCAGTGATTGTAAGTAGACATCCATATTCTTCACTTCTCTTATACCAGGTACTATGAGAGCCAACATAATATTTTCATTATTCACGGAAAACCATGGGGGGATATTTTCATTGATCACTACTATAGGGAAAACCAAATCGCTGGTATTTTGGAGGGAATATGGGTTGACACCATACATGGCTATGTTGAGACGTAGACTTCGTACTTCATCCTTGATTTTTCAGGCCATGTATCCTCTATATGAATAATGTATATTAAATCTATTGGGATTATCTAGGTGTATATTGGTGGCCACCCACCTATTCCAACTAGACCTCTAGTCGGTTTCATCATTTTCCTTGACTATAGCAGCATTTACTATTTTTAGTAGTTTTTCAGGTCCTGAACTTCTGGAGTTGTCTTAACCCCCTAAACGTCGTTTTTTTTAGGTATGAAATAGGCCCATAGCCTTAGGGAATGGCCTACACCAAATCCTATGGTATTCATAGATATTTTTCCAACGATGTATTGTACACTCCAAACAGAGTTCATATGACCAAGTTACGACCCTAGGAAGTTGACAGCCCAACTAACCCGAACAAGGCCCACAAATGCTTGTCGTTCCATCTCCTAGGGTTAAGGTTTTAGTTGTTTATGGTTTTCCTTTTTTGTTTAGATAATAAAAAGGGCCATGAGCCTCATTGTATCACATTTCAGAGGCATGTAGCCGTGACATCTCTTCTTAGAGATAAGCTACCATTGCCCGTGCTAGTTTATTACCATTCTTCTTGTAAGAAGCTTTGAGTTCTTTCATATCAATGAAATGAAGATTCATTTCTACTGCATATCTTTGTTTATGTTTATATTTTTATTTTTTTGCATTCTTGCATAAGTCTAGATTAATGATATCAGATTAGGGTATTTTTGTTTGCATATCCCCAACAATATCGGGGTATAAGGAGTTAGGGCTCGAAATCGTTAAACCTTTGCAAGACCAGCCTTTCAAACCCTAACAACCTCGCATGGTGGAATAAAATAAATATGAGGGGGGAGCATCTCCTTTCAAAATATTTCTCTAGGAAGCCCTCGAGCAACAGAGGAACATGATGATGGATAATTTTGTCCAAATCCCCTTCTATGGCTACCCACATGTGACACATATTAATCCAAAGTCCACTATGGAGGCGCCACTCCCTTTAAGGTAAAAGTTAACTTTGAAATTCCCATATTTGAAGGCCATATAGATGCATACGTCGTAGATAGATGTTTAAATCCTTTGGAAGGATATTTTTGGTTCATGACTTTTCCAATCGGGAAAATATTACTTTTTCACTCCTCAAAGTCGCCCCCCATGTCAAGAACTGGTGAAAACCCTACTATGAACATAGGGATGAGAGAGAACTCTCACTTTTTTCGACTGCACCCACCTGGAATTCTTTCCAAGATGCCATCAAAGAATAATATTACCCCATGGGGAGCCATGGGGACAAGTACATACAATGGAAGAGGCTGCAATACTTAAGGGATCAAGATGTGCATGAGCTAATGAATATTTTCCATCCCCTGCACACAAAGTTGGGTATCAAATATTTGGAAAAAAATCTGGTGCTCAAGTACCACAATTTCTTGCAAAAATACATTCATGAGGAAATGCAGTTCTTGGACATATCCTCGCTTGGTGTAGCATATTTTTATGCTTCCAAGATTGAGAAAAAACTTAAATGTGAGAAGCAATACTTTGGATCTACGAATCTAAAGCAAGGGAAAGGCGCCCCCAAACCACAAAACAAAGGACAAATCCAAGGTGGGGTGACCCAGGACAACCCGTCGAAACCGCAAGAAAAGAAAAACACCATGAAGGTAAATAAGGACACATGGAAATGGCATTATTTCCATAAGGTCCCCACTCACAACACAAGTGGGTGTCAGCCAAGTAGTCACTGGTGGACGAGATAAAGGATTTTGATTTATATGCATGTTCTGATTTTGAGTCAGAACTCGACTAAGGGAATGAAAAATGGAAGAAAATTATTGATGCGAAGCCCAGTTCCACTGTTGCCACCACCAAGATCCAAAATATTGAGCCTAAATATCTAGAGGAGGGGGAGCGTTTCTTCCACTCACAGATGTGGGTGAAGGGTTCTCTGATGTAGTTAATTATCAACACCAGATGTGAAAATAACCTCATGTCAGCAAAGGTCATGAAGCGGTTAGGCTTACCGACCACATCACACTTGAATTGTACACTATCGGGTGGCTTAACCAAGGATGAGTTCTTCACATCAGCAAGTTGTGTTGCCTTCCTTAAAACACCAAGCCCTTCACAGATGAGGTATTTTGTGATGTTTATCCTCTTGAATTTTGTGATGTATTATTAGGCCAATCATACTTATGGAAGCATCATGCTATGTATGATTCTAGTCCTCACACTTTTTTATTTATTTGGGCAATAATTTATACAGGATACCGAAGATAGCACTGCCTACCTCCATTTCTTTGATCTCTGTGAAGTAATGCAGTAAGATCATTTCCTAGACTAGGAAATTTGTCTTCCTTATGATTCTCCCTCAAGGAAAGAATAATATTGTGCCCACATCCATATACTCCATAAAGGGCTTCTCCACACGGCAGCAATAGATGGAAAAAGTCACAGAGGAGTACAAGGACATTGTCATTGTCACCTCACCCATAGGGGTACCCCTGCACTGTCAGGTAAATCACTCCATCGATCTGACACCAGGCGTGCCGCTACCCAACAAGCCATTCTACTGACGCTTTGTTCTAGAGAATGATGAAATTAAAAGGTATATTCAAGAGTTTTTGCAGAAAGGGCACATCAAGCTAAGTTCATCACTCTGTGGGAGCTTGATTGTGTTGGTACAGAAGAAAGACAACACCTAGAGACTATGTAATGATTATCAAGCACTTAATAAGATTATCGTTGAGAATAGGTATCCAATCGCACAAACTGATGACCTTCTGGAACAACTCAAGGGGGGGTGAATATTTTTAGCAAGATTGATTTGAATTCTGGTTATCACCAAGTGTCAATCGAACCCTTTGATGTGTGGAATACTTTCTTCAAATCTAAGGAGGGCATTTTTGAATGGTTGGCCATGCATTTCAGGTTGAAGAATTCCCCCGCAACCTTCATGAGGTTAATGGAAAACATATTGTGGTCCTTCACCAACTCATTCATGGTAGTGTATTTGGGTGACATCTTGAACTTTAACTAGATTTGGGAAGATAACCTACACCATATTCGGCAGGTCTTCCAAACCCTGTGAAAACACAAGTTGTGTGCCAATTTGGAGAAATGCAGTTTTTGGAATGGTCTAGGTTCAATATATGGGGTACAACATTGATGAGATGGGTGTGCATGTCGAACCATCCAAGATACAAGTTATTCAGAAATTGGACAGCCCGAAACACTCTAACAAAGCTCCACATCTTTCTGGGTCTTGCCAATTTCTACCACGGGTTCATGTTGGGATTCTCTCATATCACTTGGCCTTTGACTCAAGTCAACAAGGGCAGAGCGAAAAAAAAATATCTTTTAGTTTGAATCCCAACCAAAGGCCTTTTCCAAGTTGACTAATCGTGTCTACTCTGCATTGGTGCTCACATTACCAAGCCTGCTGCAACCATTTGAGATTGAGACAGATGTTTTTGACTATGTTATTGGCGTAGTTCTTACTCTGCAGGGGAATCTAGTGGCGTATCATAGTGAGAAATGTTCAGACACGGTATTAAAGTATCCCACCTATGACAAAGATATGTATTCCATTGTGCAGGCCTACTGAAAATGGAATAGTTACATTTTGGGGAAGGAAACGGTCATTCACACAGACAACCGACCCCTACAGTTCACACATACACAAGGAAAATTGCAGAACGATCACCATCAGAAATGGTTCACATATTTGAAATATTTTCATTCAAACATTAAGTAAAATAATTAAAACACCAATAATGTTGCAAACTTCCTCAGCAGACCACTGGTCATGGCACTAACCACTATGCTCGACCCTTGCAGAGACAAGACTTCGATGTGGCCGCATCTTTACAAGAGTGATCTAGAATTAGAAAACACATACCATATGCTCCAAGAAGGAAATAAAGTTCCATATTTTCACCTTTAGGGTGCCCTGTTATGCCACCTAGGACATGTATGATTTCCTTCAAGTGATTTTTCCAAGATGATTTGGGAGGCCCATTACAGTCGATTCGCCATAAATTTCAGAGTAGACAAAATAATGGTAGTGTTGTAGAAGTATTTTTATTAGTCAAACATTTGACAGGATGTTGGTAATTACATTAGATCATGAACTATCTAAGTCATTTCCAAACTTAAAATCAAGAATCAAGGACTATATACTCCTCCGTCTACTCCAAGTCGGCCTTGGGAATCCATCTCCATGGATTACATGTTGGGCCTTCCTTATACTAAGCATGGAAACGAATATGTTTTTTTGGTCATCAATAGTTTCTCTAATATGGACATTCTTGCGGCCTACAAGAAGAGTATCACAATAGAAGCCACTACTAAGCTCTTCTTTGATTAAGTGTGGGTCTAGTTTGGGATCCCACAGTCCATTATCTCATATCGAGATAGGAGATTCCTAAGTACATTTTTTTCAAGCCTCTGGTTGATGCCAGATACCAAGCTCACTAATTCTACAACCTTCCACCCCCAAACTAATGGAAAAATAGAGGTCATCAATAGGATGATCATGCACACTCTGTGCATGTACAACTCAAAGCATCCACACACATGGGATTAAATACTCCCCTATGTATAGAACATGTACAAGAGATCTCTCCATAACTCAAATGGCCACAGTTCCTTTCAGGTGGGGTTGGGATTCCAGCCACTGTGTCCTATTTATGTGGCTATACCATTTGCATCTACTCAGGCAGATTTGGCTCATGTCTAGTCTAAATATGACAGGGCTAACAAATTTATTGAGCGCATTCATCACATCCTCCAGTAGTTCCATGACATATTGGACAAAGCCAATGATAATTTCAAGCAGCATCATGATCAACATCGGATGCCATACAAGTTCCATGTGGGCGAAAAATTTTGGTTACATTTGTAGAAGGGGCGCCTCGTTGGGCCCTACTAAAAACTTCTCCTGCTCTGATATGGGTCATACGCCATCACCAAGGCTATGGGGGGGGAATTCCTTCAATCTTAGCATTCCACCATTCCTTGGCTTGCACCCAATATTTAATGTGGACTGAATGCGACCATACTTTCCCTCATTGTTGGACACATCCAACATTGGTGAGCAGCTGACACCATCAAAGCTCAACTCAAGTTGCACGAACATGCCACAACTGACAGGATCATGGTCACACATATGTAGAACACTCACCAGTAGAGGATCCAACTATATCAAGTTGTCAAAGCAGGCCAACTCCTTCACTAGGGCAATTGGTTCACTAGGGACCAGGTTCAACAGACATTTCCTCACCTCATGGAGATTCTACACGCAATGGGGACCATTTATTCCTAATGGGGGAGGAATTATCCAAGTAGATATTGGTGGAAACCCACCTATTCCACCTAGACCTCTAGTTAGTTTCATCGTTTTCCTTGATTCTAGTAGCAGATACTATTTTTAGCCGGTTTTTGGGTCGTGAACTTCTGGAGTTGTTTTGACCCCCTAAACGACGTTTTTTGAGGTTCACAGTAGGCATATAGCCATAATCAAGGCCCTGTTTAAAATACTATAGTACTCAGAGATATATTTCCAACAAGGTATCGTACACACCAAACAGATATCTATGACCAAGTTACAACCCCGGGAAGTTAGCTACCTAACTAACCCCAACAGGGCCCACAAACTCCTGGTTTTCCATATCCTATGGTTAGGGTTTGGTTGTTTATGGTTTTCCTTTTTTGTTCAATAACGAAAATTCCTTTGAGCCTCATTTTAACACAGTTCAGAGGCATGTAGCTTCCACATCTCTTCTTAGAGATAAGCTACCATCGCCTGAGCTAGTTTATTTCCATTTTGCTTGTAAGCATCTTTCAGTTATTTCATATCAATGAAATGAATATTTATTTCTAGTAAATATATGTGTTTGTGTTTATATATGTATTATGTTGTGTTCCTTCATAAGTCTGGATTATGGAATTCACATAACTTTTGATTCACTTATGTGTGAGGCATGTCATCCCTGCAACATAGATAATTCCTTGCAACAAAAGTTTTTGAATCCTTGGGATTATAGGCACGTGCCTCAATATCTTATGAGTAGTACCATGTGATTTACCCATTTCTTTTAATTACGGTACCTTTCATGCTCGCATTTCAGACATATCACTTTGCCTGCATATTCTCCTATATATATAATACAATCATTTGGACATGCATGATATGATATGTACTCAACACCCAACATTTTCAAAAAACTACTTTGCCTCTTCACAGCTACCCAAAAAGACATTATCACTCAAAAAACATTATCTTTGAATAACATGAAAATGTGAATATAATTGTACAATTTTAATATTTAACATTCATAAAATCAACCATTTTTAATGTTGATTGTGTGACAATATTTCTCAAAATATAAGGGACTTGATCAATCATGCATGTGAATTACCTCAATATTGCTGAGAAACATGCATTTGACATGTCAAAATTTTCTTTCAAGTTGTACAACAACATCGTTGTCCCTGGATCAGTAGACTTTGACTTGCCACCAGGTCCAAAGAGAGGGGTGGTGGAAGCAGATTTCAGAATTTCAAATAAGATATCATTAATATGAAAATCATCCCCTAGCTCATCGTTTTGCAATGAATCTTAAAACATTTCCTTCGTGGCAGTCGTATCCCATAATTAATAATCCATGATTACCTTTATTTGATCTCCTTCATTTCCAACTTGTGATGAAGAACTACTATTTTGTAGTCATTCCTAATTCGTGAATCTGGACGTAGTGGGAACTGAATAGGTGGTTGATTTAACCATTATTTTTATGCTTCCTCTTTGAGTATTGCTCTTAATGCAACCTTTTCTTGAGTTGAGTTTGTAGTGGGGTGCACCGAAAGATGGTAGGTATGTCACTCAACATCACTAAAATCCTAATTTCAAAAAATATTGAACGTCACTAGTACAATATCAATGATATTAGTAAGCATTTCAATGTAATTTCTTTTTTTAATTACATTATACCAAAAAATTATTACCATCGTTGATCTGGTATTGTAGCTGGAAAATTCCATGTTCTAATTGGCAGGCCAAAGAGGTTGTCCATTTTCATCTACCAACTTCTTATGATATGCTGCTCCTCATAAGAGCTTCTCACATTTTTGAATGCAGGAATATTTTCTACATCTAAACTCAATTCTGAATCACAATCCTACAAATTTGGATACATTTTTATTCGAATTTACATGGATTAAAAAAAATTATAATCTAAATACAAATAAAATATGAACATACTAGTCCCAGATGCAGGTGAAGCGGGCAGTGTTTAAAGCGATGGGACTTGGGTGCAGCACAACATGGAGACACCTGCCCACCCAAGTCACGGTTGATGGGTGGAATTTAAAACCAGCTGCCAACGGATTGATGTCATTAACTTCCAGTGTTGTTCGTAATCCCACCTCCAATCCTCTGTGCGATTTCGCATGCGGCTCGATGCATTGGCCTTCGGCTCTCATCAATGTGGGTTTAATGCTGGGCGTTCTTCGATGCAGTCACATTTGATTGATAACATGGCGAATTTCTCTAGTTTCTCAGACGCTCCTAAGCCGATGAATTTCTGGTGCTCCCCGGACGCTGGGCTCCCCAGTGTGCGCACTGTGACTGGAAAAATAAGCCCACTGAGCTGTTGCCTAGACCTTGGTGATAATTTCCACTTCTCGCATTCTGGTCTTTGTCTATTTTCTTAGGTCTCTTTTAATTTTCGAATTCCTCAGGCCTCTGCCACTCCTGCTCTTTCGCCTCTTCTCGCGCCCTCTGCAGAGTCTATGCCTATGCCTTGCCTTCGTCAAAGGATGAGGTGCCGTAGGGGTAGCACCAGAAGCCAACCCCGGCGTACTCCCTCCACCTCCACCAACACCTCTGATTCATCTTCTCACTCGGGCCGCTATCCCAACACCAGAAGCAGGAGAGGTCGTTTTCATGGCTCTGGCCACTGTTTGGGCTCCTCGAAGCCTCCAATTCTCACCGCTCCGCCTTTTCCCACCCCTCATACGGCGCTTTTTTCTTTCAATTGCTCTCTTAACCGCCCTCGGGTCACTGCCTCTATTACTATGGTCTTCCGTGAAGAGCCCCAGGCATATGATCAAAGCTCTGGCCCGGCGGGTCTGTGTCAAGCAGCTACCCAGACCTCGAACCTTCAGGCAGGGTCGACGCACAAGCAGGGCAAGGAGACGCAAGGTGATCCAAGGCAAGCGAGCGAGACTTATGAAGTGGATATGGCTCATGGAGATCCAGCACCTTCCAGGCAGGTTGTCACTTCCATCACGGACATGTTCAAGAAAGATGGAGAAATGGATGCACTCTGGTGCAGAGTCATGGAAGAACGGCCTGATGGGTAGATGCTCTTCCTTTTTTTGGTTTTCGTGCTTACTATCGGCCCATACTATCGGGCTTGTTTTTTATTATGTTGTTGTGTCGGTTTATAGTTCTGTTTTTTATTGCTATAAATGAAGTAATCTTCAAAAACATCTGTCGATGGCACCCCTGCGAGGGCATTGCAACAGTTCGAAAATTTTTCAAGGTTGGTTTCCCTCTATGAGGGCAGTCTATTTCTTTGCTTTTTTTGTCAAGATTTCCACAATATTGGGCAAATACTAGGCTACGGCCCTGATGTAAACTATTTCCTCTGTTAATAGATTAACTTAACTTAGAAAAAAAAATAATGAACATACTAGAGATTGAAAGGGAGAACTCCGTGAAGGAATTTGATCATGAATATGGAACAAGCTGGAATTTGAAGGATTAGCCATTCGATATTATTGATATTTTGTCACTACATTTGAAAAAAAATCAGAAATAAAATTTTGTGAGCATATCTAAAATTAATCTTGAAAACCATATGACCACAATATGAATTTCAATGCAGTTTTAAAACCATTTTTCAAGAATAAGGTACCTTTAAGTGGAAAATGTATATTGTGAACTATTTTTATTCACGTGGATGTGCCATAAAGAATAATTTGAGATTAATATGCCATTTTATGTGAAAATGAAATTTCAGATAGCTCCAAAACCCTACCAATGTGCTTATCAAAACAATCTGCACCAATTTGTTTAATTCATACCAGCATTAGGGCGTTCAAATAATACATATATCACTTTCCAGCATTTCAAAAAATATAAAATATGTTATCATATCAGTCCTCTTATATAAACAAAAACTGATGTGTTTCAAAAAAAATATCACCGGTACACACCTTTTTCCAAAATTTAAAAAATAAAAAACAAATTCAACCATCTCAGTGCTCTTATAACAATTACAGCATTGATGTGTTTAAATCATATCAACATCAAGGTGTTCAAATAATACCCTCATTAATTTCCGACATTCTAAAAAATATAAAATATTTATCATATCGGTGCTCTTGTAGAAAAACTCGTTGATGCATTTCAAAAAAAACATTGTTACGCACTTGTTTCCATAATTTAGAAATAAAAATGAATTCAATAATCTTCGTTATCTTATCACAATTCCGACACCGATGCTTCTAAATACAAACCACACTGTTGCGTTAAAAAATTAATCACACCGTTTTAGGATTTCGAAAATAAAAAAAGAATTGTATCATGTCGGTGCGTTGAAAAAAATTGGTGCTCCGAGAATGTCGGTACGCTTTTCTTATAAACACGTTGATGTGCTTGACTATCAAAGGGACTGATGTTCAAATAAATTGAAAAAAAAATTGTGATTTTTTTCATTTTTTTAAATTCAAAAACAAGTAGCAATTGGTTTTTCGAAATCTAATTTCCTAAAGTTTTTTAAATAGTAAAAATTTATTCACTAGTTCATTATTTTTCCCAAAATTTCAAGGGAGTGATTTGTAAGAGAGACATACGAGGAGCATTGTGCAGCAGAAGAATACTTTGGAAAGTAGAACTATTCAGAAGATCAAAAGTTGAAAGGTATGGTGCTTCACTCAAAATCCTGATAGTAAATATTTTAAATTTTATTGTTTATTTTAGTAATATTTTTTTTACAATTGTTGTTAGGGTTTAATTAAAAGAGAGATCATTTGCAAGAGATACATACGAGGATCACTTTGGAGTAGAAAAATATTTTGGAATCGCAGAAAGATCATAATTTGAAAGGTATGGTGATTCACTCAAAACCCTCGATAACAAAAGTTTTAAATTTTATTGTTAAATTTTTTTACAATTTCTATTAGATTTATTCACAATTCAGAAAAATATAAAAATAAATAATTAAACAAATAAATAACAAATAATAAATAAAATAAAATAAATAAAAATAAAATTCAAAATTCAAAATTAAAATTAAAAAAATAAAAATAAAATAAAATAAAAACCTTGTATAATAAAAAATTTACTATTGATTTTACTAGTAATTTTTTTACGATCTTTATTCCTATTTAAATTTAATTAAAATTCAGAGAAGAAAAAAACAAACAAATTCAATACTTATCTTAAACCCTTGCTTCTTCCTACGAAATTTCACCTTAGGGTTTAACTTTCTCTACCACTTCATAATTAAGGTTTTTCATTTTAGACATTTTAGATTTAATGGGTTTGTGTACTTATTATAGATAGGGTGTTTGACATGTAAAGTAGGAGAATAATTTATTGAATTAGAACCAAACCTTGTCGACAATGTCTGTTTTTTTTTTTTAAATATATGTTCCATGGTGTGCCATGTGTAATATAATGCACTGGTGCACCCTGTGCAATACAATGCACAGGTGCACCCTGTGTAATAAATGCACTAGTATAATATAATATTGTCGGTTTTGTTTAGTCTATTCATCATTCCTCTCGGTGTAATATAATGTACTAACACACCTCTACTAAATAGCACCCTTAAATAATTTTGGTGTGTTTATTGTTACACATCGCATCGTAATAATTTATAATTATTTTAAAATTTTAATTTTCTCTTATGGTGTCGAACAATTAAACGCCCCATGTATTTAATGGGATAAACAACTCGACGCATTTATTCGAATAGATGTGTCAATTACTAGAGCTCTTTTTGGCTGAAAATTATTTGATTTATGAATAAGATATATTTAATGGCTTCTATATTGAATTGTACATGTTGTATATTGATAAAAAAATGTATAAGAAGGTGTCAAGTAACAAAAATATTGATCAACACAATGATAGCACATCAATAAAAGAAGAGAATGTGAGTTCTTTGTAAATTCTTTACAAAATTAATATGTATGAACTATATGTAAGTTTAACTAATAAGTATTGGTTAGTGTGTGTCATGCAGAGCTACAAAATGAAAAAGGACGATAAGGTTATTTATAATTTAAGTGCAGAAGAGCGTAAAATCCTGATAGAAAAATTGTAGACGGATGAATCAGGTGAATGAAAAATTTATATTCAATATGAGTTTTTATTTTAAATTTCCACTAATAATATTCTTAAGAATATTAGATAACATCTTTCAAACAATATATTAATTCATATATGCTTAATGTTCTTCAAGGAGCAACAGCAAAGAAAAAGATCAATTTCGTTCTAAGAAAAGAAAATTTATATAACATGTAAATGACGATGAATTGGTCCTTCAGCTCATTTGGAGTGGTGTTGGAGGTTAATGAAAGCGGGGAATTTTTTTACAAAACTATGAGGGATCTAGTGGAACAAACGTATAGACGTACTTTCCACTTACAATACAAAAATCAATCCAATGATTCTAAGAAACAACTTATATCTAAACTATAATAACTGTTTCCAGAGCATGGTCAATGAGACATGTCAGACTTCCAATAGAAAAAACATACAACAAAAAAGAATCATTCAAAAGGTAATATTCATAATTAAAATGATTTGATATGTGAAACATGCCAGTAGGAATTTCCAAAAAAGTGTACAAGGAGATGGTAAAAGAAATGGACATAATTGCATCACAGGAGGAGTCATCTCAACAACAACGTGCTTCAATTATATGTAATCATGATTGACTTTGTACATATAAAAAAAAAATAGCATTAAATATTAATTTTCAAGTATTTTCTTGTAGAAAATAAAACAAAATGGAACCCATTCAGAACATAAAACAAGACGAAAAGGAAGAAAATGGTTGATATTAAAGTTTGTGAGAAATTGTTCCTTATAATAACTCAAGGTTTATTTTTTGAAAATTTCAAGTTGTTTTACAGCAACCATCCTTGAATGTCTTCAAATGGGTGCTAACATACAAAAAAGAGGCATTGGAAGAATTGATTGACATGGGGTTAAATATGGTTTGTGAGTATATGTTGGCATATCAAAAATTAATACGGTGGAATTTTTTAGTATCTATATTGTTTTACTTCTATGAGTTTATAATTAATAGAACAAAAAATTCCTTTATATTATATCTATGATTTATAATGGGGTTTAAAACATGCAAGAAACAAAGTATGGAACTACACCAGCAGAATACTTGTTGCAAAAAGGTGTGAGACTTGGTTTTGAAACCATGTGCATAGTTTATGAGTCACTTCTTGCTATGGTACATTTATATTCGATTTACATTGATTTATATTATTTATTTAAATTTTCATTATTCTCACCAATGTAGATACACTCATTACACTTGATTTTTATGTTTTCAAATGGAACGAGATCAAGAAGACGAAAAAAATTAATGAAATCAACAAAAAATTCTTCCAAATAACCCAAGTCATGGAAGTAGCTCAAGAACTCACAACAGTTCTAGCAAAGAATTATTATCTATTTGGATATCAATGAAACCTGTTGTACTTTTTGAAATAATTGTCTATGAAAGTCAGACATTTTGTTTAATGTAATGGACATATTGTTCCAATTGAAAGACAAGGGGTTACCAATAACAATCCTATTTTGTAGAAAAAAAGTATCTTACTGATATATAATAAAATACATTTTAATTTATTCTATTGTGTTATCCAATGTTGATATTGTTACACCACTAATTAAATATATGAGTGATTAAATATTATAATAATGAGATGTGAAATCTGATAATATACAAAATTAATCCAAACATCGTATACAAATGAACTAATCAAATTTTAATTTATATGAATAATGTTATAAGATATATGTTGATTTTTTTACGAATAATGGATTTTAAAAATTACAATATTCCACTATCACGGGTCGATGTTTCCAAAAAAGATAAAATATCATACAAAAATCAGTGCGTCCATAACATAAAAATGCACCGGTGCATTATATAAAAGTACCATGAAGGCATATTTTTTTTTACTGGTGCCTTTTTAGAAAATGACAGCACCGAGGCATTTAGTTCTTCCAGCACTAGTATTGTTTTCAATTAACGCCCTGGTGCATTTTAATTCTTAACACACCAATGATTTCATAGAACTAACACCTCGGTCCTACAAAATATTATTTCCAAACTTGGTGCATTATCAAAATTAAAATCAATGGTCCTTTTATATAACTATGCACGAGTGCATTTATACAAACAATACACATCAGCACTGCAAGTTTAAACAAAAGCATCGGGACTGCATTTATTTTTTTCGTTCCCAGGTGTTGTTCCTTACAAGAACACTCTAGGTATTTTTTATATATTAGCATTGATGTGTATAAATTTCACGCACCGGTGTTATTTGCATTCAATGCCTCAGTTATTTTAGTTATATATGCAGCCTCGTGTGTTTATGTATGTAGCATATCAATGTTACTTGTTCCATGAAGCGCACTACAAAAAAAAAAACTAAAACCTCCGGTCGCCCTGTCTTTTTTATTTGTGATGAAGTTTTGTTATAATCTCCACTAAAACATACGTTATCATAAACAGATTTTTTATCAGAAGTTTTTTTGATTTTTTTTTCCAATTTTATAACACTAAAAAACTTCGCTATAACGTCCACTAGAAGGTATTTTCTTTGTAGTAGATGAAAAATTAAATATTTCATAAAGCCTTGAAGAAACAAATAAGTTATTAACCTAAATATTCAACTAGAAGAGGAAAAAAGGAAGAAAAATGTTGTGAGATTCTAACTAAAGGAAAAATAATAAAATTTTGAGAAGTTGGAAGTTGAAATCGTTTCCTGAAGAAAGGAACTAGAGAAGTCAATTTCTCAGTTGAATAGAAGCTTGAAGTTTGAAAAGAGCACCAAAATCTTAGATGATACCGTTAGGTGTCAGAGGCCACCATTAATTAATACTAGTCTTGGCTATGATATTAAATAGTTTAGATTCATATTAACTCTGGATCTATCAAGCGTCGAGAGGGATCAAATATCTCGAGGTTCAAACCTTGCCTCAAATATTCCACTCAAAAACTAGATTTGATCCCTCTCGATATTTGATAGATTTGGAGTTAGGATGGATTTAGGTTAGTTTCATATATATATATATATATATATATATATATATAAAGAGAGAGAGACATAAGAATATCATTGGATAAAACATGGGTTGTCAAAACCTGGAGTACAAAAACCACCAATGGTAAATTAACTATCTTACCTCAATTTTATTTAATTATTAATTTTATTTTTTTATTTTATTTTTATTTTTTATGTAATTTGTTTGAGTCAAAATGTTTAGATAATTGCTGATGAGGTGAAATGCACTACCAGCAATTAAGGGATCTCCCTAGTGTGAATTACAAATTAGACCTCACATTGTTTGGGGTAGGAGTCCCATCTACTATGTGGGCCTAGTTGCAACCATGTTTTTCTCTTAGGTTATGGGTGAATATAGGTCAATGTGAAGGAAAGTGTGATAGGCACAGAGAAAGAATATGAATTAGCTCACAAATGAATTACTTAAAATACAAAGTAAAAGTGTATAATAGCACATCAATATGACCAAGTATATCTCAAAAGGAGTTAGTTAGCTAAAACTATCCAAGACATACAAGAGTAAAAGAGCACTAGAAACTAATTTCAAAAATAGTTCACAACTAATGACTAGTGTAATGTATGGAATAAAAGAACAAATATTCATTATACGTCATATGAGTCATAATAAATGAAATAGTTCATCAACATATAACCCATATGAAAGCAAACATGCACTCATAATAGAAGTATAAGATAGATATTACAACCATCATGAAAGTGCATGAGCATCTATACCAAGAATGAAAATATTTTCATTGATATTGTTAAAATTTTTGGTATATGTATTACAAGTCCATCAAGATCCAAAACAAGTCCTTAGCCTCATCATGACTCGGTCCAAAATCACCAATATTGATAGTGCTCAAAGCTACCTAAGTTCCAAAAACTACCTCAATGATAAAAGACTGAAGTGCTAAAAGCCCCTACATTAGAGGCATGAGGATATATTCATATAAATGGATAGGTGACTCTTCACCTTCCCCATGAATCTTCAACTACCTCATGAATTCATGCACTCCTTTCTTCCATGGAAAATCAGGGTAGGTCCACACAAAGGGACCACACCCCCCATCCAAACTAATATGATCCTAACCCCAAGGGTGTTAAGGAGAATTGAACCCAGGACCTCCTAATGGCATGGTGCTTTAGCAACGAGATGTTGACCTATTAAGCTAACCCTCAAGACTAAATTCATGCACTCCTAATGACTTTTCATATTCATATTAACTCTTGAATAAATCTTGGTATTTTCCCATTTCCATAATTATGGAAAAAATAACTTTTGTAATATGAAGAAATAAATAGAATTAAATTTGATGTTATAGCATGTAAAATCACATAACCAACAATCATCCAAGCATCTTCAACCCTGCAAGCACACAATCAACAATCAAGACCCAATATTGAAACCTTCCATAATAACAAGATAGGGAAAATTGTAACATGTATTCCTCCATTCACTATGAATCATATTTCTCTTTTGTTGGTTGGTTGAAACCATTTTAAGGTAGGCTTGTAACTATATTTCAATTCTATAATACATACATTTAGGATCAAGGTATTCAAACGAGTTTAAGGGTGTGTACCATAGCTAAGAAACTCAATAGTTGTGTGATTGAGAAACAATACATGTGATCTGATATGCCTATGATATGATCCAATTTATTTTCTTCAGTTGGTGTTGGAATAATTTCATGAAAATATCATAGAAAAACCATGTATGCAAACACTTAAAGAAGAAGAAACATAAAAGATACCATAAAGACATTTCACACAAAATTTTGATAACGAATTTCATCGAATGTCGACTACATCTTCGGGCCCTGCTTCAATAGTGGGGAGGTTTCTTCATTCATCTCATTAAAAAGAAAGGCAAGTACATGAAAAAATACATCATTATGCATCCATCCTGAAAGTGACTTGAAATTCGACTATTCAAAACACAACGTTCTCCTGAGACTTTTGATTTTAAATATGACCTACTTCTAAAAGGTGCATTGTTGTCTCAAACGTCGTGCCCAACGTTTAATGAAAAAGGTGTGTTTTTTCCATGACCACTAAGATCCGCTACTAAAATAAAAAAATGGACTACACCATTGAGATGCTTGCGAAATTTTGAGTCAAATGAGTATAAACTCAGCTATATTCCACCACCATCATCTCTGGACCCACGAGAGAATATTAAAGATTCCACATAGCATCAAAAAGGAATATTCTAGGAATATTCTCTTCTAAAATTTTGCAACTGCAAGGTTTTTCCTACATGGTTCTACGACGCATGGTTTCTCTTGTCATGGTTCTATCGGTCTCCACTCTCGCGTTGTTCTGCTCCCCATCGCATGGCGAAATATATAGTTTAAACATGAGGTGGGCGGCAAAGGTTTAAAAAAAATTCCCATGAGGCACTTTGCACAAAAGACTCTATAATTAGAATTGGGTTTGGCAAAGATCGCGAGTTCCAACCCCATCGATGACCCATTTTATATAACAAATGATCCATCTGACCATGAAGTGGTATAACAATAATATATATATATATATATATATATATATATATATATATATATATATATATATATTTATTTATTTATTTATTTATTTATTTATTTATTTATTTATTTATTATAAAACCATCATCATTGAAATAATGGTTAACTATTGATCTGGAATTGGAGGAGAACTTATCCTTCCTAAAATTTTATCGTTCTTTGAAGCTTTGCAAGGAAATAAATGGGTCTTATGTAAACACAAGATTTATGGTCTCTTCAATAATAATGTGTTATTTTTCATATGAACTTAAACGAGCAACATATCCACATGTAACTCATTAAGGCAATAATGAAGAGAGACAAACATATTTTGATGATCGAATTCACTCCCCCGGGCTACATCTTTGGGCGTGCTAGTGCAACTAGACAACTCCATATATTTTAGTGATAAAAGAGTACATGAAATGTATTGACAAATAAGTGGCTAGTTTCCCCTTTAAGGAAACATTCTCCTGAAAAGAATGCTCACTCTAAAAACCATGACCACCTACAGTCAGTCATGAAACAGTCAACAAGTCACCAAGAAAAGGGCTCTCACATAAAGACCCTTTACTCCATCTGAAAAATGATCATAAATTGTACAACAATTCCACATTGAAGAACTAAAAAGAGAGATTTCCTCAAAAATACATAATGAGAAAAGACAAACATGAGTTGCACCATAGATGTCACAGTTTTTGCAAATAAAATATGAAGCCTAGAAAACCCCTACAAGGTCCATTCCATGCTCAAAAATCCTTCAAAAATTTCTACAAACCATTGATTGATCATGGAACCCATAGACTCAAACCTACAAAATTTTCTTCCATAAGTGATCCAATCTGTAAACAGATACTTCCATTCTATTCATAATGTCCAAAAACCCCTATTTGGGCTCTTCTTGGGCTCAAAAAGGCCAAAAACTCATCAACTTATGGCTCTCCCAATTTTCTCCTACTATTCGTCCTCCAAATTAGATCAACCTACAAATTGAGAAAAAAATATGCCCTTTAATTCACTCGGGAGGTGACAAATTCGCCCGCATCCGGTGAAAATTGTCGCTTGTTTTAAATTCCCAGCAATCCTTATGCCCTAAACCATGGCCACATGGGCGCCATAAGGTTGAGGGTTGGGAAATGGTATGCCCCCGCCGGCCTTGGCACCTTTCTCGTTGGATTTTTGGTCATGTGGTGGTTGATATGCCCGGGGATCCGAGTTAACCGCCCACCCGCATCATGCTAGCTCCCAGGTTTTTGGTCGTTGATTTCGCACCAGCCAAGTGACTGGGGGTTGATATCCACTCTATTTTGCAACTGCACCCATGCCATATTTCTATAGTGGAAGATACTACCAGGTCCAATCCTTAAATTTCCATCAGTGCTCCTTTGATTTTCCCCATGGTTCTTTGGGTGCAATACAACTGGGGATCGGGACTCACCGCCCATCCCCTCCTCCCAACGTGCCTCTACATAAATTTTAAATAGAATTGGGAGACAAAAGGGGTAAGAACGAATTTTAGGTGAGTTGGTATAGGACCTGGGTTATGTTATGGAAGTTTGTCGATTCGATCCCTACCAAGGCCATCTCACCCTTAACAAAATTTTAGCCAGTGTTGAAGTGCCATGTGGCGACCTCTGATTGGGCCATGTGGTAGCCTCCCATTGGGCCACCAAAATAAAAAGAATCAATCATATTCACCCAATTCACTCTGTATGATCCCAGCATGTGGAGATTTATGGTTGGTCCCGTGCGCCCAGTTAGAATGTTGATGTCATCATGACATTAGCAGTACGAACTGCACAGCCAACCCACCTACAAATTTTAACAATATTCATTTAATAATTTTCAAATTGATTCCATCTTTAAAAATTTCCTAGAATTAATTAGTTTCTCAATATTATTAATATTAGTCTACTTACTGCCGGAGACCGATTTCTACGATACGAAGTCCTTTGGGCGGTGGTTTCACTAAACAAGACACTTCATTCTCCTTCCCTTCACAGGAAAGCGGCCTTACAGCACCTTCTCCGCATTCTAAACATTCTTTATATATGTAATTATGCCTTAGCAAACAATTCATATATTATATATGTAATTACACCAGAAAATTATGCCATTATAGCAGTGATTACGCTCTCGAATCCAATCTTCTATTATATATGAAATTATGCATGAATGAATGAGATATGTAATGAAAATTTCCTGAATGATCCAATCATGAATGAGATGTTTGTGTCTGGTCTATTATGAATTATATATTTAATTACACTCTCGAATAATCGATCAAATAATTGATCGAAAGAGCGGCTTGGTTTCTTCTCGCCCCTCTACTGATTCTTTACCAAAATCTCATCAATCGATCAATCACGAAGGACTGACCTGAAATGAAGGACTTATTTCAAAGTCCATTTCTTCCAATCATTCATTATATATGTAATTATGCTTTAGTAGACAATGCATATATTATATATGTAATTACGCTTTTTCCTTTGTCGCTTGGCTTTATTATATATGATCCCCCAACCTAATTGGTTTCAAATGTCTACGAAAAGATTGCTTGGGTTTATCCATAGTTTGTTTCATGAACCTTTTGAAAATATTGTTCCATTAAAGATCTTGTTGAAATACCATTTATTTTTATATCTGTGATCTATCAATTCATGCGTTGGAACGATACTTAGAAACTATTTAATAAATTATTAATAATATTAATTATCTAGAAAATTCTGCCCTTTGGCTTCAATTTCTTAAAAATGATCTATTATGGTTAGCTGGATTAAATAATATTATTTTCCTAACAGCTAATTCTAGAACATGATGCATCTCATCACTATTTAATCATTTGGATTGATTTGTTCTTTTCACCTTGATCCTGAATATGAACCTCATTAGTAAGTTTGAAACGTTGACCAGAAAAAGAAAAAAAAATAAAAATAAAAATAAATAAATAAAAATAAATAAATAAATAAATAAAATAAAAATAAAAATAAAAATAAATAAATAAAAAATAAATAAAAAAATTTATGTGATTAATCTGAAAGTTTCCCGCAAAAATCATTATGGATCACAAAATTCTCAGATAAAAAATAAAAATAAAAATTGTTGTCGACCAAAAACTTTAGAACATCATAACTTTTTCATACAACATCAGATCAAGGCGATTCAAGTGTCATTAGAATTAGAAAGAAGAACACTACTAATTGACACTAGTTTCAAAATATTTTGGGGACTTTCACTTTTGAACAAAATTTTGATCTATGGATCATACCTCCCCACTAGGAACTTTTGGGCTCCAAAATTTTATCTTATCCTAGTAAAAAAAATGAGAAAAAGCTAAAAATTCCCAAATCTCAATCCTTAATGTTTTGTTTTCAATTGGTGCCTTCAAGCTCCAATCAAGGTACTCCACCTATCCTCTACGTGAAGACCTTACTTTCCTGTCAAGAATCGAGCGTTGATTCTTAAAATCATGCAATTTCAAAAACATCGATGGATGGAATCTGAACATTCTCTCCAAACCATATTTCAAGGCTCAAAAAATTTCATCTTGAATCTATTTTGTTGAAGACAAACTAAATTTTCATCCTGGAAATCAGAAGCAATTTAATGCTAGTCATGCACTTATTCAAACTTTGCTTTACTATCCTCAAACTTCACTTGTACACAAAATTACTTTGGCTGCAATAATTTAATGACACATTTGGCTTTGTCCACAAAAACATAGTCAATTCTTGTAAAATATTTATCAAATATTTTATTCTCAACAATATTCATCTTGAAACACTTGTATTGGTGAGTACATGACATAACTGTAGAAAAACTAAATGAGAAACATCGTTCACCCCAAAAAATACTCAAACAATTGGACTCATAAACAAGCCAATATAACATGACATGCCAATGAAAAACATACTTGTTGCAAATAAGTGAATTCTTATTTTCACTTTATAAAATACCCAAAATAGGTAATGAACAACAAGTATTTACAATTTATAAAGCAAACAAATTTACAAACAGTCTACCCAATCCTTGCCTCTCCTAGAATTATGGTTTCTCTTTCTGCATCTATTATGCTTTAAAGGTGGCCTTAGGAAATATGCCAGTATCCTATTTACCACCTATAGTTTTCCTTGCATTGGATTGCATGACCTCTTTATCCTTCTTGGGACAAAGTTCTAGATGAATTTTCCAACACCTTTCATTCCCATTCCCATTCATGTTACAATGGGTACAAAAATACTTTTGGTCGCCCATCGACAAGGAAGTATTCAAACTTAAGGGAGGTTCTTCATGCTTGATGCCAAGAATTTGGTCCATTATTTTGACCATCACTTTGTGTTTCTCACAATCATCCACACAATGATCAAATGCATCACAAAACATGCAAGGATACATGTCGTACAAATAATCAAAATTACCAACATTTGGAAAATTCCCATGACATTTATACATGTCCCTTGGGTTGTAACTTTGACCATGTAGGCTCAATGATGACATGAAACGTCCTTTCAAGCATTCATCTCTCTTGGTAGACAAATTTCCATTATCACTACCAGCTTGGTGTGCCATTTCATCATCTAATGATTTCCTTGCCTCAAAAATTTTAGAACACTCTCCAAACTCTCTATGACCATATCCCAATCCTTGATATTGTGGTCTCTCCTTTACCTAGATAGGATTGGAAATACCTTGGTCATTTATTCTAAGGCCTCCTCCTTCGTATCCCATCCGAGATAGAAACTTCATACCAATGCCTTTAGTATGCTATTCAAATGTTTCAAAATATGTGTTATTAACATAAATTGAAGGATTTGAACTAGAGATGTTGATTTCCCCCTTGGATTTTCCACCCATCTTTTCTATTTCAGATGTTGATGAAAAATTTTAAGATGACTCAAGCCATCCACTTTTACCAACATTAACATAATGAAAATATTTGAGATGCTAACAAAAATTACAAGAATCATTCTCCATATAGGTCCCAAATTTTTTGTTTGGACCATGCCCACAAATTGGCTTCACTTTGGAGGAATTATTTTCTTCTTCTAGAGTGGAACTCTCACCAACTTGTTCCTCAATAATATGTTGAAACTGAAGTTGAATATTCCTCTTCTCCTCTTTAGCAACTTCAAGAATTCTCCTCATATTAACATTCTCCATTCGACGAGACAAGTTCATCTCCTCTAGCTCTTGGATTTGTAGCTTCTCTCCCATACCTGTAACTTGTGTTAATCTAAGTTGTCATTGATGGCAGTAGGATTCTTGATGATGATGAATGATGATGAATGACCATACTGAATGATTAGATGATCATCTGGATGATGGAGGACTCATGAATACATATCATTATGGCATGATAACCTTATGATAAAGTAGGCTATGATGGAGAATCAAACCATAAAGAACCTCTTTACATTCTGTCCGTCCTCTACTTTTGCACCTGTAAATGACCAGTCACATTAAAAATTATATTTTCACTACCTTGGAAGAAAAAAATTTCTATGAAACTTTCACCATAATTTAGGGCATAATTTTAGCTTTCATATGAGCTCTTACTTGGCCCAAAATTCCAAATATTTTGGGAGAAATAGATTTTTCAAGTCAAGGATATTTATCTGGTCCTTGAGCCAACCTGTGCTAGGTCTCTCATGTCGGGCTCAATATTACTGATGTGCCCTTTTAACTCATAACAAAAACAAATACTATAAATACATGTTTCAAACCTCCATTTTGGACAGGGCGGCTTGGTGAAGAAGTAAGAGCACAGAGAAAGGAACAGGTTCACATCTCGTGAACCCTTAAGGAGAAGAATAGCCCAATTCTCTAGCACCGCAGGTTCTTTTCTATGTCATGTATTCAGATAGGGATACTTTTGTAGAAGACACACTTTTCGGACCTGGTTGAGATAACATATAACTGATTTGGGAGCTATGTCCCCTCTAGGAAGACACTTGTTCATTAATCTATAATAAAAACATTTCTTCTAAACCTCATATATAGATTTCACATCTCGAGATATAGAAATATTTTATTTTTAGTTGTATTAAAACCTTCATAACACATAAACTACATACCTATGCACATGGGATTTTTCATTAACCTGTTTTATAATTTAATTGTATAATGGGATATACATAGCATATAAGTGTGTGAGAGACTGCTCTTAAAAAATAGTTTATTTTAAGTACTATGTTTTTATATGTTTATTAACTAGGTTTAATATTATGAAATATCATGGTTACGAATATGAATATCATTATTTTAATTTATATGGTAAAATGGGTTTATAATTTATACCTACTATATATATATTTTTTTATGTCACATATCTTTATATAGAAGTATTTTATTTCTAATTCTATTTAAATCCTAAGAATACATATACCTACATGCATATGCATATGGAATTTTTGTTTTACATGTTTTATAAAAATAAAAAATAAAAATTTTAATGTCATACTAATTGTGGGTTGGTAGTTGTAAGATAGGCTTATCATTTAATACCCAAGGGGGCATCATATGGTATATGCTATAAAACAAGTATAATGTGATTTTGTATCATTTACTACATAGTCAACATTTGTGATGGGAATTTGTGTAAATAGGCTCTCCAACATCCAGTTCCTTAACATTTCATTTGGATGAAAATTTAGAAAATATGAATAACTTAATCATAAGAATTGGGAAGAAACATGTTCATTAATCTATAATAAAAACATTTCTTCTAGACCTCATTTATATTTCACATCTCTAGATATAGAAATATTTTATTTTTAGTTGTATTAAGACCCTCATAATACATATAACTGCATACCTATGCACCTGGGATTTTTCATTAACATGTTTTATAATTTTTATAATTTAATTATTTAATGTGATATACATAGCATATATGTTCACAGAAGCTACAGGACTACGAATCAATATAGTAAGGGCTCAGTATTGTGAGAAGCTTCATAATAGAGGTTTGATTCCACTTCAGGAACTCAGATCTATGTTTTTTATCTCAGTACAACTTGGAATTTCAACTCAAGAAAGTCAAGTTCCAGAATTGTTTATTTGTGGCTGAATAATCCTATTGCTCGGTGCTAGAAGGACAGTCATTACTGTCACCCTCGGATATGGAACTGTGAAAAATCACATCCAGTTTAGGAGGCTCGAACCTGTGAGCATTCGGATTTGTGACTCAAGCATATATTTGGTGCACCAACATTTCTTACCTTCGCTTGGTGAACACATAAATACTCCTACCTTTCGCTAAGATAGTTCATTGGATCGGATCTCCTCATTGACTCTGTGATTCAGACCATTTATCCTTTTGGACAGTGAAGACAACAACTCTGATGAGTTAATTGAAGTGCAATGATGAACAAGTAGACAGTGAAGAATTTTGGAAGTGATTAAACAGTAAAGAATTATGTCAGGAATGTTCAAGTAAGTAATATTCACATTCTCTATTAAAATAAGACAAAAGGATTGGCATCCTAGGAGTTGGTGCTCCTAAACACAAGGTTGGTGCCTTGAAGAAGATAGGGACGAAGCCCTAGGGGTCAGAAACTCATCAAAGTCCAATTTGGTGCTTGGAAATAGGTTGATGCCTGAAGCATAAAAGGTTGGTGCCCTCACATAATTATTGTACTCAAATATTTGAAAAAATATTGAAGTTCTACTTGATCCTTAATAATAATATTATTATACACTTCTATGTTTTAATTATGAATAATCTAACTGGTAAAAATAACAATTGAAAAGAAATATTGATTCAACCCCCTCTCATTATTTCCAACAATTGGTATCAGAGCCAGCTTCTTCATTATCATCCTAAGCAACAGGGAAGTTTCCTATCTTCGATGGTACAAATTTTGGTTTCTGGAGAAGAGGATGTCCTATTATTTAATGTCCCTTGGTCCTGAAGTGTGGCATTTTGTTTTGAATGGGTACAAAGCCCCTTCCTCTCTTCCAACTGATCAAGACGAAATAAAATCCTACATTGCTAATGCCAAAGCTTTAAATTCCATCACTAGTGAAATCACCTATTCTAAATTAATAAAAGTCATGAATTGTGACTCAGCCAAAGAAGTATGGGATAAGTTGATTGCCCTATATGATGGGGACTCCAAATTAAGAAGGTGAAGCTTCAAACTTATAGAAGACAATTCGAGAGTCTGAAAATGTATGATAAATAAGATATCGCATCATAATTCTTTCGAGTAGCTAAAGTGGTTAACTCTCTTAAAGGGCTAGGATAAAATATTGAAGAAAGAACTATTGTTCAAAAAATCCTAAGTTCTCTTCTTGACAGATTTGACTCCAAAGTAAGTGCCATAGAATAAATGAAGGATCTAGATACACTCAAGATGGATGAACTTCATGGAATCCTCATTGCTTATGAAATGAGAAAAGGAGTTCAAAATTCCAAAGAAGCAGCATTCAAAGCCTCAAAATCAACAAAAAGAGAAAAATGATGGAATAACAAAAGTGATGACTCTGATATTGAAACCAAATTAGCTCAATTTGTATGAAGACTAAAGAATGTATCTAAGATAAAAGGTAAGTACACTCTTATTTGTTTCAAATGTGGAAGAATAAGTCATTATGCTGCAAAATGTCCTCATAAACATGATTGTGATGATGAAGAGAATTATAGAAGGATGGCATACAAAAAGAAAGAGTTCAATAAGAAAATATTATTCTCCAAAAAAGATGAGTCTGATGAAGATGAATTTGCATTCATCAAGAATAAATCATCTAGAAATTTCCCTCATCACAATAGAGGAGATGATGAATCGAATGAATAAAATGACTATGTTGGAAGCAAAGAAGTGTTATTCATGGAATTCACAAATGATGATTATTCAGAACTAGAAATCGAAGGAAAAATGGGTGAATTACTGATAAGTGCCATTGAAGAGAATAAGAATTTACGAAAGAAGATCGTTTCTCTCAAAATAGAGAAAGAGGAAGCAAAAATAAGGGAAAACTTATTGAATAATAAGCTAAAAGAAAAGGAAGATATATGTGAAGAACGTGAAGTTGAAATAGTATCTCAAAGGAAGGAGTTGGAGCAAGTCAAAAGGAGTTGTAAAAGCTCTCAAACACTTGATAACATCCTTAATAGTCAAAAACCTCAATATGAAAAATCTGGGATTGGTTTCAAAGGAGAATCATGAAGTACTAAGGATAATACAAGGAGTTATGTCAGTGTACTCTCTTGTCATCCAAAAGAGGAAAAGATGTCTTGCCAAGAACAAAGTCCCATCTCCAACCCAAGAAATGAAGGAAGAGAAACTCCATGGAAGAATGTTGATTCAAGTTATGGCTCTTACAACAGGTACCAAACTATCATTCTTGGGTATTTCTACTATTGTAAAAACTTTGGTCATCAAGCTAAGCATTGCAAGGCTCATAAAAATGAAGAACCGAGATTGAAAGATCAAAAAAAAAAACTACGTGATCCTAAAGAGCAAGGACAAATCAAGACTTACAATTATTTTGATCCTTTGGCTAAGTTTGATCAAACTTTTTCATCATGCAAAAATCATGGTCATAATGAAAAAAATGTCCCACTCAAAAAGGAGGAAGCTAAAAAGGTGAATCTCAATACATATAAATGTGGCCTAGCTCTATGTTCTCATAGTGATGAGAATTATTGGTTCGTGGATAGAGGATGCTCAAGACATATGACATGTGACCAAAATAAGTTTGTCTCATTAAACAAAGAGAACGGAAATATATCTTTTGGAAGTGGATCTGCTAAGATCACTAGAAAAGGAACAATTACTCTCATTAAAAGACAAGGAAAGGTTGAAACTACCTTGTTGGTTGAAGGACTCAAACACAATCTCTTAAATGTTAGCCAAATTTGTGACCAAGGACATAATGTTGTCTTTAGTACTAAAAATTGTGAAATAAGAGACTCATCCTTAGGAGAACTTGTGGCAAAAGGAGTAAGAACACCAAATAGCGTTTACATTCTAAGAAAAATCTAAGGAGATAAATGTTACTTGAGTGAAACAGATGAAATTTGGTTATGGCACAAGTGATTGGGGCATACAAGTTTTGACAATTTGATCAATATCAGTAAGATTAATGCAATAAGGGACATTCTAAGATTTTCAAGCCAAATAAAGTTGTATGTGGCCCATGCCAGCATGGAAAGAAAACTAGAACCAGCCACAAAAATAAGGAATTTTCAACATCAAAACCTCTAGAGATTATTCATCTAGATCTATGTGGGCCAAGTAGAACTCTAGATCTTCAAGGTGAAAGGTATTTTGCTTTATTTTTTTATGACTATACTAGAATGATGTGGGTATATTTCATAAAATATAAATCCGGAGCATTTGAACGTTTTAAATATCTTAAAGCTCTAGTTGAAAATGAGAAATATTCTAAGATTAAATGTCTTAAAACGGATAGAGGAGGAGAATTCAACTCAAAATAATTTGATGAATTCTGTAAATAACATGGAATCGAAAATATCCGTTGCTAGGACTCCCAAGAAAAATGGAGTAGTTGAAAGAATAAATCAAATTGTTCAAGAAATGGTAAGAACAATTCTACTAGCGGTTGATTTGCAACCAAATTTTTGCAGAGAAGCAGTTGGGACGGTATTTTATACCTTAAATCGAACCCAAATAAGACCAAATAATGAAAATAATCCTTATGAATAATGGAAAGGAAGACCTGCTTTGGTAAAATATTTTAGGATTTTTGGAAGCAAACGCTTCATAAAAATCAATGATGACTCACCAGGAAAATTTGATTCTCGGGTTGACAAAGGAATATTCCTTGGGTATTCCACAAGAAGAAAAGCTTACAAATTTTACAACAATCGTCTACGGAAAATAGTGGAAAGCATTGATGTGAATATTGATGAAGGAATTCTAGAAAAGAAAATTGAGGATCATGAAGTTGAGCCCTTCCTTGAAGAAAGTGAAGAAGAACCTGAAAAAGATGAAGAACCATAAAGTGAACCTTCACAAACTCCTTCTAAGATCAAATTCCTTCAAAAACATCATCTGGAAGAACAAATTATTGGGAATATAGATGAAGGAATTCAAACTCAAAGAAGGATGACAAACACTCCAAGAAAATATGATGTGTTATCTTATCATTAATAGAACCTAAAAAAAAATCTCAAGCAAGTAAAGATCCTCATTGGATAAAGGCTATGGAAGAAGAAATGTCTCAAATCAAAAATAATGAGACTTAAGAGCTGGTACCTCACCCACAAGATAAAAATATAATTGGAACAAAATGGGCATTCAAAAACAAGATGAATGAGGATAGACAAATTATCAAAAATAAAGCTAGACTTGTTTGCAAAGGATACTTTCAAATTGAAGGAATTAACTTCGAATAAACCTTTGCACCAATAGCTCAATTGGAAGCCATAAGAATGTTTTTTTCATTTACTTGCTCACAAGGATTCAAGATTTATCAAATGGATGTAAAATCATCATTTCTAAATGGAGATCTCAAGGAAGTTACATGGAGCAACCAGAAGGATTTGATCTTACCGAAGGGAATACTTTGTATGCAAGTTAAAAAAGGCCATGTATGGATTAAAACAAGCCCCTAGAGAATGGTACGCAAAGTTGGATCACTATATACAACAAGAAGGTTGCAAAAAGGGAATAGCATGTAGCAATCTCTACATTAAGATGGACAAGGAAAAACTTTTGATCATGCTTGTATACGTTGATGATCTAATATTTGCTGGCAATGATGATGAGATGAGCCATGAATTTTCTCTAAATATGTCCATAAGGTTCGAAATGTCAATGATTGGTGAGTTGTCTTACTTTCTTGGGCTACAAATATCTCAAACCTCTGCATGCATGTTTATATCTCAAGCAAAATACCTTAAAGACATGCTCAAAAGATATGGGATGGAATATTGTGCACCGATGAGCACACCGATGACCACAGATTGTAAATTAAGTAAATATTATGATACTCCTCTCATAGATGTGACTCTTTACAGGTCAATAATTGGAGCTCTCCTATACTTAACTGCTACAAGACTAGATATTATGCAAGCAATGGGAATGGTAGCAAGATTTCAGTCAAGTCCTAAACAATCCCATCTAGTAGTTGTGAAGAGAATTCTCAGATATCTGAAAGGAACTGATGATTATTGTGACAACTTACTCTAATGTCGATTGGGCCATAAGTGTGGATGATCAAAAAAGTACCAATGGAAATGCATTATTTATGGGAGATTGTCTTGTATCTTGGCTCAGCAAAAATCAATCATCTATATCTCTTTCTACAGTTGAAGCCGAATATATAGCTACAATTGATTGTTGTACACATATTATATGGATGAAGGAATCCTTGAAGGATTTCAACATAGAAACTAAGCACCCAATTACTATTTTTGGTGACAACACTAGCGCCATCAGTCTTTCAAAGAATCGGGTGATGCACTCAAAGACCAAACATATTCCAATCAAATACCGCTTTCTCCGTGAACAAGTTTCTGAACAAAATATCAAGTTGGAATACGTCAATACAAAACAGTAAATTGCAGATATATTTACAAAACCCCTTCCACGAGGATCATTTGAGTATCTTCGCAGAAATATGGGGGTCATCTCTTGCATCACATTAAATCAAGCAGCATCTCAGGGGGAACAAAATCATAGGGGGAGCAGCATGACAGGGGGAGTACATTGGCACCCCATTTCCATTGATGTCAAAGGCGGAGAAAATAAAAATATTGCCATCCAATGACAAAGGGGGAGATTGTTAATCTAAGTTGTGATTGATGGCAATACGATGCTTGATGATGATGAATGACCATACTGAAATATTAGATGATCATATGGATGATGGAGGACTCGTGAAGAATATCATCATGGCATGATAACCCTATGATAAAGTAGGCTATGATGGAGAATCAAACCATAAATAACCTCTTGACATTCTATCCTACCTCTACTTCTGCAACTGTAAATGACCAGTCACATTAAAAAATTTATTTTCACTACCTTGGAGGCAAAAAATTTCTATGAAACCTTCACCATCATTTAGAGAACAATTTTAGATTTCATATGAGCTCTTACTTGGCCCAAAATTCCAAATAGTTTGGTAGAAATAAATTTTTCAATTCAAGGATATTTATCTTGTCCTTGAGTCAGCCTGTGCTAGGTCTCTCATGTCAACCTCAATATTATTGACGTGCCCTTTAAACTCATAACAAAAACAAATACTATAAATAAATGTTTCGAACCTCCATTTTGGACAAGGCATCTCGATGAAGAAGTAAGAGCACAGAGAAAGTAACAGGTTCACATCTTGTGAACCCTTAAGGAGAAGAATAGCCCAATTCTCTAGCACCGCAGGTTCTTTTCTGTGCCATCTATTCAGATAGGGGTACTTATGTAGAAGACACTTTTCGGACTGGTTGAGATAACGTATAGCTAATTTGGGAGCTTTGTCCCCTCCACATAAACTACAAGACTGCAAATCAATATAGTAAGGGTTCAGTATTATGAGAAGCTTTAGAACAGAGTTTTGATTCCACTTCAAGAAATTGGATCTGTATTTGTGATCTCACTACATCTCGGAATTGCAGCTGAGGGCAGTCAAGTTCTAGAATTGTTTATCTGTGGGAGAATACTCCTATTACTCGGTGCTAGAAGGACAATCATTATTGTCACCCTCAGATTTGGAACTGTGAACAAGCACATCTAGTTTAGGAGGCTCAAACCTGTGATAATTCAGATTTGTGACTCAAGCATATATCTGGTGCACCAACATTTCTTACCTTGGCTCGGTGAAAACAAAAATATTACTACCTTTGGCTCAGACAATTCATTGGATTAGATCTCCTCATTGACTCTGTGATTCATACTATTTCTCCTTTTGGACAGTGAAGACAACAACTCTGATGAGTTAATTGAAGTGCAGTGACGAACAAGTAGATAGTGAATAATTTTGGGAAGTGATTAAACAGTGAAGAATTATGTCAAGAATGTTCAAGTAAGTACTATTCACATTCTCTATTAAAATAAGACAAAAGGATTGGTGTCCTAGGAGTTGGTGTCCTAGGAGTTGGTGCTCCTAAACACAAGGTTGGTGCCTTGAATAAGATAGGGTTGAATCCCTAGATGTCAGAGCCTCATCAAAATCCAAGTTGGTGCTTAGAAACAGGTTTGTGCCTGAATCATAAACGGTTGGTGCGCTCACATAATTATTGTACTCAATTATTTGAAAAATGATTGAATTTTTACTTGATCCTTAATAATAATATTATTATACACTTCTATGTTTTAATTGTAAAGAATCTAAATGGTAAAAATAACAATTGAAAAGAAATATTGATTCACCCCCTCTCAGTATTTCCACAATTGGCATCAGATCCAAGTTCTTCATTATCATCCTAACAGTTGGGAGAAGGATTCTTACACACAATAAAGAACACAGAAGCAACAGGGAAGTTGCCTATCTTCGATGGTACAAATGTTGGTTTCTAGAAGAAGAGGATGTCCTACTATTTAATTTCCCTTGGTCCTGAAGTGTGGCATCCTGTTTTGAATGGGTACAAAGCCCCTTCCACTCTTCCAACTGATCCAAATGAAATAAAAGCCTACATTGCTAATGACAAAGCTTTAAATTCCATCACTAGTGTAATCACCGATTTTGAATTCACAAAAGTCATGAATTTTGACTCGGCCAAAGAAGTATGGGATATGTTGATTAACCTATATGATGGGGACTCCAAAGTTAATAAGGCGAAGCTTCAAACTTATAGAATGCAATTCAAGAGTCTGAAAATGTATCATGAAGAACATATTGCATCATACTTCCTCTGAGTAGTTGAAGTGGTTAACTCTCTTAAAGGGCTAGGAGAAAATATTGAAGAAAGCACTATTGTTCGAAAAATCATAAGGTATCTTCCTAGCATATTTGACTCCAAAGTAGTTTCCATAGAAGAAATTAAGGATCTAGATACACTCAAGATGGATGACCTTCATGGAATACTCATTACTTATGAAATGAGAAAGGGAATTCCAAATTCCAAAGAAGCAGCATTCAAAGCCTCAAAATCAACAAAAAGAGGAAAGGATGGAATAACAACAGTGATGACTCCGATACTGAAACTGAATTAGCTCAATTTTTACGAAGACTAAAGAAGAGATCTAAGCTAAAAGGTAAGTACCCTCATATTTGTTTCAAATGTGGAAGAATATGTCATTATGCTACAAAATGTCCTCATAAAAATGATAGTGATGATGAAGAGAATTCTAAAAGGATGGCATATAAAAAGAAAGATTTAAATAAGAAAAACTTCTTCTCCAAACAATATGAGTCCGATGAAGATGAATTTGTAGTCATCGAGAAGAAATCATCTAGAAATTTCCCTCATCACAATAGAGGAGATGATGAATCAGATGAAGACAATGATTATGTTGGAAGCAAAGAAGTGTTATTCATGGCATTCACAAATTATGATGATTCATAACTAGAAGGCAAAGGAAATATGGATGAATTATTGATAAGTGCCAGTGAAGAGAATGAGAATTTATGAAAGAAGATTGTTTCTCTCAAAATAGAAAAAGAGGAAGCAAAAATAAGGGAAGACTTCTTGAACAATAAGCTAAAATAAAAGGAAGATATCTATGAAAAACGTGAAGCTGAAATAGTATCTCTAAGGAAGGAGTTGGAGCAAGTCAAAAGGAGTTGGAAAAGCTCTCAAAAACTTGATAACATCCTTAATTTTCAAAAACCCCAATATGACAAATCTGAGATTGGTTTCAAAGGAGAATCATCAATTACTAAGGATAATACAAGGAGTTATGCTAGCATACTTTCTTGCCATCCAAAAGAGGAAAATATATCTCACCAAGAACAAAGTCCCATCTCCAACCCAATAAATGAAGGAAGAGCAACTCCAATGAAGAATTTCGATTCAAGTTATGGCTCTTACAACATGTACCAAACTATATTTCTTGGATATTGTTACTATTGTAAAAACTTTGGTCATCAAGCTAACCATTGCAAGGCTCATAAAAATGAAGTGCCAAGATTGAAAGAACAAACAAACAAACTATGTGATCCTAAAGATCAAGGACAAATCAAGACTTACAATTATTTTGATCCTTTGGCTAAGTTTGATCCAACTTGTTCATCATGAAAAAATCATGGTCATAATGAGCAAAATTGCCCACTCAAAAAGGAGGAAGCTAAAAAAATGAATCTCAATACAGATAAATGTGGCCTAGCTCTATTTGCTCATAGTGATGAGAATCATTGGTTCGTGTATAGTGGATGCTCAAGACATATGACAAGTGACCAAAATAATTTTGTCTCATTAAACGAAAAGAACGGAAACGTATCTTTTGGAAGTGGATCTGCTAAGATCACTGGAAAAGGAACAACTACTCTCATTAATAGACAAGGAAAGGTTGAAAATACCTTTCTAGTTGAAGGGCCCAAACATAATCTCTTACGTGTTAGCCAAATTTGTGACCAATGACATAATGTTGTCTTTAGTACTAAAAATTGTGAAATAAGAGACTCATCCTCAGGAGAAATTGTGGAAAAACGAGTAAGAACACTAGATAATGTTTACATTCTAAGAAAAATTCAAGGAGATAAATACGAAGGAGTATTCCTTGGGTGTTCTAGAAGGAGAAAAGCTTACAAATGTTACAACAATGGTCTATGAAAAATACTGGAAATCATTGATGTGAATATTGATGAAGGCATTCTAGAAAAGAAAATATAGGATCATGAAGTTGAGCCCTTCCTTGAAGAAATTCAAGAAGAACCTAAAAAAAGATGAAGAACCACAAAGTTAACCTTCACAAACTCCTTCTAAGATCAAATTCCTTCAAAAACATCATCCGGAAGAACAAATTATTGGGAATATAGATGAAGGAATTCAAACTCGAAGAAGGATGACAAACACTCCAAGAAAATGTGATGTTGCTCTCCTATCATTAATAGAACCTGAAATTTTATATCAAGCAATTAAACATCCTCGTTGGATAAAGGCCATGGAAGAAGAAATGTCTCAAATCGAAAAGAATGAGACTTGGGAGTTGGTACCCCACCCACAAAATAAAAATATAATTGGAAAAAATGGGCATTCAAAAACAAGATGAATGAGGATGGAAAAATTATTAGAAATAAAGCTAGACTTGTTTGCAAAGGATACTCACAAATTGAAGGAATTGACTTCGAAGAAACATTTGCACCAGTAGCTCAATCGGAAGCCATAAGAATTTTTTTGGAATTTACTTGCTCACAAGGATTCAAGGTTTATCAAATGGATGTAAAATCAGCATTTCTGAATGGATATCTCAAGGAAGAATTTTACATGGAGAAACTAGAAGGATTTGATCTTGACGAAGGGAAAGACTTTGTATGCAAGCTAATGTTGTATGGATTAAAACAAGCCCCTAGAGCATGATATGAAAATTTGGATCACTATCTACAACAAGAAGATTTCAAAAATGGAATAGCAGGTAGCAATCTCTACATGAATAGGGACAAGGAAAAACTTTTGATCACTCATGTGTACGCTGATGATCTAATATTTTCTAGCAATGATGATGATATGAGCCATGAATTTGCTCTAAATATGTCCAAAAGGTTTGAAATTTCAATGATTGTTGAGTTGTCTTACTTTATTGGGCTACAAATATCTCAAACCTCTGCAGGCATGTTTATATCTCAAGCAAAATACCTTAAAGACATGCTCAAAAGATATGGGATGGAATATTGTGCACCTATGAGCACACCAATGACCACAGATTGCAAATTAAGTAAATATGATGAAACCCCTCTCATAGATGCGACTCTTTACAGGTCAATAATCGAATCTCTCCTATACTTAACTGCTACAAGGCTAGATATTATGCAAGTAGTGGGAATGGTAGAAGGATTTCAGTCAAGTCCTAAACAACACCATCTAGAAGCTATGAAGATAATTCTCAAATATCTGAAAGGAACTGTTGATTTTGGTCTTTGGTACCCTAAGAGTTCAAATCTTATTGTGACAGCTTACTCTGATGTTGATTGGGCCGGAAGCATGAATGATTGAAAAATTACCAGTGGAAATACATTCTTTATGGGAGATTTTCGTATATCTTGACTCAGCAAAAAGCAATCATCTATATGTCTTTCTACAGTTGAAGCCAAATATATAATTGTTGATGATTGTTGTACACAAATTCTATGGATGAAGGAAGCCTTGAAGGATGTCAACATAGAAACTATAGAAACCGATTACTATTTTTTGTGACAAAACTAGCGTCATTAGTCTCCGGTGATGCACTCAAAGACCAAACATATTCCAATCAAATACCACTTTCTCCGTGAAAAAGTTGCTGAAAAAAATATCAAGTTGGAATATGTCAATACAAAAGAGAAAATTGCAGATTTCTTTACAAAACCCCTCCCACGAGAAGAATTTGAGTATCTTCGCCGAAACATGGGGATCATTTCTCTTGCACCACATTAAATCAAGCAACATCTCAGGGGGAACAGCATTATAGGGGGAGCAGCATGGCAGGGGGAGTAAATTGGCACCCCATTGCCATTGATGTCAAAGGGGGAGAGAAGAAAAATATTTCCATCCAATGACAAAGGGGGAGGTTGTTAATCTAAGTTGTCATTGATGGCAATAGGATGATTGATGATGATGAATGATGATGAATGACCATACTGAAGGATTAGATGATCATCTGGATGATGGAGGACTCATGAAGACATATCATTATGGCATGATAACCTTATGATAAAGTAGGCTATGATGGAGAATCAAACCATAAATATCCTCTTGACATTCTGTTCTACCTCTACTTCAGCACCTATAAATGACCAGTCACATTAAAAATTATATTTTCACTACCTTGGAGAAAAAACTTTTCTATCAAACCTTCACCATCATTTAGAGCACAATTTTAGCTTTCATATGAGCTCTTACTTGGCCCAAAATTCCAAATAGTTTGGGAGAAATATATTTTTCAAGTCAAGGATATTTATCTGGTCCTTGAGCCGACCCCTTCTAGGTCTCTCATGTTGGCCTCAGTATTATTGACGTGCCCTTTCAACTCATAACAAAAAAAAAATACTATAAATACATGTTTTGGACCTCCATTTTGGACAAGGCAGCTCGGTGAAGAAGTAAGAGCACAGAGAAAGGAACATGTTCACATCTCGTGAACCCTTAAGGAGAAGAACAACCCAATTATCTAGCACCACGGGATCTTTTCTATGTCATCTATTTAGATAGGGCTACTTTTGTAGAAGACACACTTTTCGAACCTGGTTGAGATAATGTATAGTTGATTTGGGAGCTTTGTCCCCTCCACAGAAGCTACAAGACTGCAGATCAATATAGTAATGGCTCAGTATTGTGAGAAGCTTCAGAACATAGGTTTGATTCCACTTCAAGAACTCGGATATGTATTTGTGATCTCACTATAGCTCGGAATTACAGCTCAGGACAGTCAAGTTCTAGAATTGTTTATATGTGGGAGAATAGTCTTATTACTCAGTGCTAGAAGAACAATAATTATTGTCACCCTTGGATTTGGAATTGTGAACAAGCACATCCAGTTAAGGAGGCTCGAACTTGTGAGAATTTGGATTTGTGACTCAAGCATATATTTGGTGCAGCAACGTTTCTTACCTTGGCTTGGTGAAAACAGCAATATTACTACCTTTGGCTCATACATTTCATTGGATCGGATCTCCTCATTGACTATGTGATTCAGACTATTTCTCCTTTTGGACAGTGAAGACAACAACTCTAATGAGTTAATTGAAGTGCGGTGATGAAAAAGTATACAGTGAAGAATTTTGGAAGTGTTTGTTGAGCAAGTAAATCCCCTCTGCGGACAGAGGTGATCCCTCTAGCCCTAGGGTGGGTCTAGAAATAAGGGAACAAGTTGGAATTTCAGACTCCTAGCTTATAAATGAAAATTAATTGGGATAGATGACCTACCTTGGTCCAACGCTCTTGTTGTAGTTTGCAGCAACGATCCGCTGATGTTTGTCTTCACACGTCGCGATCCCTCAATGATAATGTTTGTGTACCTGCACAAGGATCAAGTGTCAAGTGATGACAGCATCTGAAAACATATTTTCATTTACAGCTATTCGATTAGTCAAGGAGAATCAAACATTTTCCATACTATCAAACACAAAATTGGAGCCAAAAAGCTAGTCATGTATTAATAATAGAGAGAGAAAAGAAGTTTACAACCTTAATGCCTTGACGTTGCAGCCTCCTTCGATGAGTTCAATCAAGCGCGCCTCAAGCATTCGTCGAGGATCAGACTTGATGAGGCAATGGGCCTAAACTCTCTCTCGACAATGGGTTCCTCTCCGCCTTATTCTTCACACCAGCTATAGTAAGGATTGTTTGGCTAGCTGAAACTATGTGAGAAGGAAGTATTTATAAGAGAGGAGGAGGAGGTTTTGGATCCCTCATAAGGTGGAAGAGAGGCCTTCTCCTTTGGAGAGTTACTCAATTGTAGGAAACAAGAATCCAAATGGAGGACTTCGATGTTATTCAGTCGAACAAACCATGATGACTCTGCTCACGAAGTGGTTAGGCATGGAAACTTCGTTTCTATTTTAAAAAACTTTCCAAAAACAGCATGGCATGGATGCCCCACTGAGACAGAGCGCCAATGAGCATAAGGCCCAGTATTAATTTCTCTAAGGGCACGAGGCCATAACTGCCTACCAGCGTCGACCCAAAATCATATGTTTTTGAGAGCCTACTTCAGGAATGATCAACAGAGGAAATGTTCTTGACATGCCAAGGGATGCAATGACATTTTTTGCAAGGTATGACAATACACAGAAGTTGCTGAAATGGTCCTCCAATGTTCGGGACAGGGATTGCAGGGACAGTGACAAAATACTGTGTAACAGATGCCCCCTAAAGCATGAGGTTCGAGAGAGAGGGAGGAGTGAAATGCTTTATGAGAACGTGCCCAAACCAAACACCATCGTCGGAAGACCTGCAAGAATAAATACAATCGATATCTCTCATACATGAACATGTGGCATGGGCGCAGCCATCCATAATAGAGTACATATAAAAATAAGATCTGAGATATGGACACATCCATCTAGTAAGAAGGATCAATAAATAGACTCAGGTATGGTCATAGCCATCCAATCAGAAGAGTCATGCATATAGTCATGATAAACCAAATCGTCTCGCAGCCTTGATTTTATTAGACAAAACCCAGGGTCTTGCGCTCCATCTCGACCCAAACAAGTACAAATTCAAGCATGTGAATGAATGAGCTGAAGTCAAACATGCAAGAAAGTTACCTAATTACCAACCAATGATGAAATTTGTTAACAGGCGCGAGAGAAACCACCAATAATGACAATGGTTCTCAAGGTACAACTAGTACAATTCGCAGAATGTGAACAGTGAGCTAGATTCAAACACCCACAAAATCACTCGATCGAAGGCCAATGATGAGGACCTGTCATCGAATACGAAAAACTTTCCATTGAGGCATGCAAGCTCCAAGGTACCGGAAGGGAGTCTCTAGATCAGCTTCCTGGATAATGAGCTGAAGTCAATAGGAAGTGACTTGGTCGAAGGAGGGCCATAATGTTTCCCACATCATCGACACAAGACAGAGGAACAAGATGATAGTGAATCAAGACCAAACATAGGATCAGAGGTTGAAAACCGTAGAAGGAAACTTCTCTTTAACATATTGACAAACGACTCCGGAATTTGGCAGTATTCGACATCAGGGGATCTGAGGTCATGATGACATGGAAAAGAGCATACGAGAGGTCAAAACAAATAACCCAAACCCATGGAGTAAAAAATGACGAAATGGGATATCCCCAACCTAACATGAATTGCTGACAAGTGTCATGTTTAAGAGTGACATACTATCGACACGACTGAGAACTGGTTCCATTTTCCCCCACCATTGTTGGCTAGTGCCCCAATTATTTTTGGAAACAAGCTTGAAAGGGATAGCATATGCTTGTCATATAATTTTTTCCTTCAGAAAAATCCATCCTAGTACATTTTACGAGCCCTAGGAAGGAGGAACTCGATTACATCATTATGACGATTTCTGATGTCATGTAAGTTTTAACGGTTTTGACAAAGGAAGAACGACATCTTCTTTTCATGTTTAGAGAGTTTGAAAAGAAGCGGAAAAAAAAACTCCAACAAGTCCCTTTTCGTAGGTAGTCTCACAGATCCGAAAAGGTGGAAAACTATATCTGAGAGAACCTCTTATTCGCGATAGGCTAAGGTATTCATTTTTCGTAAATAATCTATCCCAGCCCGAAAAAGGAGTAAACGTATATTGGGTGGATTTCGTTTCGCAGCCTTTAACGAGTTCAAAACGACAAGAGCCTTGGTAATCTTTTCAATTTTCGAGAGTCATAAAAGAGCTGAAAGATTACTCCAGGGGGTGACTTTTCTATGTTTTTACCAACTCTAAAAAAGTAATAAAATACAACTCGTCACTTCATCGCCATCATGTTGAGGACCTGTTGTTGCACAAGAGACACACATAAAACCCATTTTTCAAGATAAAATATCAAAGTAATCAAAAAATAAGCCCAAAAACCTAATTAGGGTTTTGAAAAGTCTATAAGATGACAGAAATAGTAAAAATAAATTACTTTTCACTTTTTACCTCTTGTGATCATTTTTACCCCTTTTCACTATGATTTTGTGGAGCTGACAGCTAACAATCCAAGGGACCAATTGTGAATCTGTCTTTTTCAGGTGAGAACTCATATCCTTACCCGCATTTTGAATTAATTTTCATTGCCTGCATTTCATTTTTTCACATTTTTGGGGGGATTTTGTTCAAATTAGGGTGTGGCGGTCATCGCAAGTTCTGGGCATGAACTCGCGCCAACCCGCCTTGAATTTTAATGGGGGCACGCCACTTGGCACAGTTATTTTTAAAATAGTCGCGCCAACTGTAGCCACAGATTTTTCTTAAAAAATCAACTATCTGGCCCATTATAAACCTTTCAACATTAAATAATTTGACTAATGATAGCCCCATTGATGATTTTCCAGGTGTGTGAAAGCAAAATGGTGATCGAATGGAAGAAAAGAGAACACGAAGGTGAATATGAGGAATCCATGGGAAATGTAAGATGCATGGATGTTCTAAGGGACTCAGGGCTTCTAAAATTCTTCATGGCACCATGTCTCTAAGCTCAACTGAAGTTATTACAGTACCTGATCAGTGTATGGGACATTGATCGAGAAAGATTCATAATTCACAATCAGGAGCTAGAGATTGAAGTTTTTGATGTATACTTCATAACTAGATTATCGCGGAGGGGGGAAGTACCAATCCTGACATATACCTAACCACGATGGAAAACATGAGCATGGTCATAGATAGGGTTTGCCGAGGAGCAAGAAAAGGATCAAAGAGTAGGAAAGTGGATATACAAACCATTCCCAATTTGGCACTAAAAGTAGTGTTGCACACCATCACGCGAGCTGTTGGATCTCAAGCTCCACATGAAGCCACAAAAACACAGCTACTACTTGTCATATATTGTATGGTCCCAACTCTTTACAACTAGGCAGAGGCGATAACAATCAATATGAAATGCCAACTGACAAAATGCAAGAACGGCAAGCTGAAATAGTTCGGCTATGGGTCCATCTTGGTACCATTCGTCTTGGAATGGTTACCAATATTTCAACATCAGGAAGTGATAGTCCTTGCACAACCACCACGAGAGCCACAAATGGTCCGTTGGGCGGATTTGATGCCTGGAGGAAATCGTACGCAACCTGAGGGACTCACCAGTAGAATCCCAAACTATGTGAGATTTGACGATGTTCTTCGTGCATACCAAAGGCACACTGCAGGGTGTCTAACCGTTTTCACCGCTTATTGATGCGGCTTGTGCGTGCAGTGACATGCTACCATGAGCATCATGCGGATTAGATGCCTAGGCTTTTATTTCTGCATTTTTTTTAGAGACATGATGTCTCAGGACGTAACCAAAACATACATATTTTTTGAACTTATGATGCACGTGGATGCAAACTCTCTCTCTCTCTCTCTCTCTCTCTCTCTCTCTCTCTCTCTATATATATATATATATTTTCATGTATGAATCTTATTATGTGATGATGATGTTTTACAAATTATGCAAATGTCTATCTAATACAATATTGGCTATTGTATCATTTAACGCATTCATTCGTCTAGGAATATGCTAATATGTGATGTAATAAAAATTCCTTTCTAATAAACGAACACTCAAATACAACCTTAATATTTGAGGATTTCTAACAGAATAATGCCCATTAAGCTAAAAAAACAACAAGTTGAGAGTCTAGGTTAACAATTAATGCACGAATTTCAAGAGCAATGGCCTCGGTTAAGAGTTTAATGACGGACTATATTCAGCGACATTGTTTGTGGTTCATCCTAGACAAATACCTTGAAGATATATCAACTCAAAATTAGGATTACAAATCATCCAGGCTGCAGAAGACAGATTCCAGATACTGCGGGAGGCACCGTCCAAGAAACCAAAATAAGGAGTAACAGACATCTGTACAATAAGCAACAACATAATAAGTAGGAAAAAACTACTCACAAAGCACACCAAGCCAAAAAATGTACAAAAATGAAAAATACCTATGTACAAAAGAACATGCACGAAAAACTCATGCATGTTATTTTTTGAGATACAGCCTATTCTTGGGTTGATCCAAAGGATAGCCTTCATAATCAATTATCTCATAAGCCTTATTCCACAAAACGTGCTTAACGATATAGGACTCATGCCACATGGGTTGGAATTTTCCTACCCCCAGCTTATCATGAACTTGGTCATACAAGAGAACAAGGTCTCCTACAAAGGAAAAACGGGAAACCGACTGATCAAAATGAGTTTTGACCTGCTTTTTTTGTGCTTCTATGACAAGAGCAGCAAAGCAGCGAGTTTCATCAAGCATTTCTAAATATATAAGATGCTCTTATTATGGCGAAGTATTAGGAAGAAATTCAAAAGCTATCTTGAGAGAAGGGATTTCGCATTCAATCAGAAGAGTAGCTTCCATACCATAAACAAGTTGGAATGGAGTGAATCCGGACGCATCCTTCACTGAGTTTTGGTAAGCCCAGAGAGCTGAAAACAATATGAGATGCTATTTGGACTTATGCATCCCAATCGTATGCTAAAGCATAGTGACTAGAACCTTGTTCACGGCTTCAACCTGGCCATTGGCCTTAGGGTAGTACAGCATTGAGTTGTCGTGACGCGGACCCAACTTGGAAGTCAACTCAACCATCATGTAATGAAGAAAATGAGAACCATGATCGGTGACAATGGCTTGAGGGGCACCAAATCTGGTAATGACATGATTGAACAGGAATTGTGCAGTTGTCTTACCATCAGTTGTAAGTGTAGGCATTGCTTCGGCCCATTTAGTGAAGTAGTCAATGACTACGATAATATAAGCATGCCCCCCAGCCGAGTGAGGGTTACACATCATAAAATCGATGCCCCACTTCGCAAAGGGACCAACGGTAATGACAAGATGGAGGTGTGCGGGTGGCGCGCATATCTTGCACTGGTAAATCTGGAAATCGTGACACTTTCGGACAACAACAATGCAGTCTTTAAAGATAATAGGCCAGAAATATCCAGCATGTAGAATATTTTGTGCAGTAGCATATCAAGAAATGTGACCGCCACAGGCGCCAGAGTGGCAATCATTGAGAAATTTTTCAGCCTCCTCGAGATTTAAACACTAGTAGAGAACATAATCAACTCTGATGTGGTATAGAGTATCTTCGACTATACAATAAGGTTGCGAATGATGGTGGATGTGTCGACGAGCATCCTTTGTCAAATCAGATCAAAAGGTATAATTTTGAATATATATGACGATATCACCGTACCAAGGATCGAGGGTGCTAATGAGAAAAAGGGTGTCATCTGGAATGCATTCCTCAGAACCAAATGGATCAGAATCACAAGAGAGAGAGCAAATCAAATCAGAAAAAACGAATGATTTCTTCGATTTTGCAGTAGTAAAATCTATATCGAACTCTTAGAGGATAACAATCCACTTCGAGTATTTTCCCCCCAGAATTTTACGAGTCAATATGTAGGTCATGGGGTTCCAAACATAAATTATGGTTACTGTGCGCAGTAAAATATAATAGCGAAAATTTTGGACGGCTTGAACAGCAGCCAACGCCAACTTTTTGATATGTGCATAACGTGTTTCGGTATTGAGAAGATTGCGGCTCAAGTAATAAATGACATGCTCGTCACCATCATCATCGTCTTGCACCAGAACCATAGCAATAGTGATAAATGTGATAGCCAAATAGAGGGATTAATCGCGATGATAATTGGGAGGACGCAATAGAGGAGCATTGATAAGCAATGTCTTCAGTGCATCGAAGGATTTTTGGGCGATCTCATCCCCGATGAACGAGATGCCTTGCTTAAGTAATCGTGTGAAGCCTTTGGCTACTTCAGCATAGTTCGGTATAAAACGGTGCAGGAAATTAGCTTTTCCTTGCAAACTCTGCAGCTAATGTAAAGAGGAAGGAGAGGGGAGATTGACAATAGCTTCGACTTTGAGGGGATCGAGACAAATTCCGTATTTAGAGATGATAAACCCTAAGAGTCTACCGGAATCAACGCAAAATACACACTTATGCGAATTGAGCCGAATGTTATAGTGTCGACAGTGAAGAAATATTTGACAGAGATGATCTGGGTGGTCCTTACGCTTAGCAGAATGAGCCGGAAGGTCATCCAGGTAAGTTTGAACAATGCTCTTGATATCATGGAAAGCATATGACATTTATCTTTTAAATGTAGAAACATCATTCTTAAGACCAAAAGGGAGCTTCTTATAGGCGAAGGTACCCCAGGGACAGATAAAGGCAGACTTGTGTTGATCGACCGAAATAATATTAATCTAGTCGTACCCAGAAAACCCATCCATAAGGGAAAATATCTCACTCCCAGCACATTCATCAATGATCTGGTCAATAAAAGGAGTGGGATAGTTATCCTTAGGGCAAGCACGGTTGATATCCCATTAATCTACACAGACACGAATAGTACCTTACTTTTTATCCACAAGGACAATATTAGAAACCCATTCTGTTAAGGGAATCGGATAAATGAAACCAGGTTTAAGAATTTTTTCAACTTCTCCCTTAATGGCGGCTGCCTTTCTAGGGTGCACGGGACAAAGACATTGGCGAACAAGCTTTTCACCAGGATAAGTAGGAATTTCATGCACAACTATAATCAAATCGATGTCGGGAATTTCTTCATAAGACCAAGAAAAAACATCTCAAAACTCACGTGAGAGACTAGTATAGACCTTGATCTCATCAGGAGAATAAGTCACCCCAATGTGGATGTTCTTGACAACCCCTAGTTTAACGGAGATGTCTATAGGCATCGTTTGCGTAATGTTTCCCAAGTTACCTTTCACAAAGACTTCATGTGTCAAGATGGGCATTTGAAGTGGATGACAAGGAACATGGGAAGTGAAATTCTCAAGACAAGTAGACATAGCCCCAAGACCAGGAATGAAAGAAGAATTATGATGACTATCGTCCAAAGGAGGATCCTCGAGAGACATATTTTCCATGATGGCCTCATCAGTGGGAAATATCTCATTTAATGGATCAAGAAAATCTGAAGTTTCAAGCCAATGGGATTGAGAATATGTGTCAAGAGACATACTCAAAGGAGTGTGATCAGATGGAGGAAGAACCAAAGCCGAAATAAGTTCACAATAATCAATTTCTAATGGGCTTAACGGCGTTGTGTCACCAAACGAATCAATATACTCGGGCGAAGGGATGATCCACGGATCAGAAGACCTGGAGATCATGTTAACCTAAGCAGCGTTGGGTGGAGGAAGAAAAAAAGACCTATGAGGGAAGGATCTTTGAAAATAATCGGTCCTATGCATAAGGCGTAGTAATATGATCTACATATAGAACGTTTCTCTCGGAAGACGTAGAAGTGAAAAATGACAACTAATCGACAATGATGATCTTTCCTTCGCGTGGAAATTGAAGAACGCGAAAGAGAGTGGACGGGACGCACAGCATATCATGATTCCAACTGCGACCAAGGAGAAGATTGTAATTGAGCTTGGCGTCAACGACTTCAACCTCAACGTTAATCATTTTCCATTCTAACGTAATAGGTAAACTAGCAAGAATACCAAGAGGGTGAGATACCCTTCCGTCAAAATATTCTAAAGCCTTTGGAGATTGGTTAAGGGTTAGAGAATCGATGGCTTTCCAGCAAGAAGAAGACATGACCCACGTAGATGCACCCTCATCCACAACCGCTCGGTGGATATTCTTTCCATTAATCCCAACTTGAATGATCAGTGCAAGCTAGTGAGGGAGATGTGGAATGAAATTTTCCAAATCGAAAGCAATAAGGCTAGAATCAGCAGGATCAATCCCTCCGATGGTGTTGGACACCTAATCCTCAACGAGTAGGTGTGGAAGGAAAATGGACTAATGGAGTCCAAGAGACCACTTGGAATGGGAATCCAAGGGTCAAACCACTGTACCATAAAAGCACATCTATGGTGAATAATAACACAACTCATGCTTATCCTTCAGTTATGTCTTATGTCTTTACTATAATGTGTGCTTACAATACCTGTGTTTAACATGGTATCAGAGCGAGCAATTGTTGGCCCTACTCCAATTAGCAAAATTCTAGCTCCCTGCTCCGATCAGCTAAATTCTAGCTGTATTCTTTGAGCTTGTCAGTCTGTAACACATTTTCATCTCTCTAGGCCTATCAAGCCTGCGCCTTCTACTCCTGCATTTGACTGTTTCATTTTTTAAAACACTCTTACTGTTTTCTCTGCTAGAAACACCATACTCTTCAGTTGAAAATTTTCATTTGAAAGAACATTGATATTTGGTGTCGATCTCATGCGCCATTGTTTTTATCTTGATTGTGCAGTGCACCTCCATTATAATATTTACAGACCCGACAGTCATATATCCCGATGGTTATAATACTCCACCATTATCGCATTAACTTGGCGTTGACACCATTAACTCCTAGTTTCTCCATACTGACAAGATGACCCATTTTCAACACACTGCCATCTCCTCTCCTTAACATGGCCTCCCAGTGTATACTCCCATCCATGCTATCCACACGATGCTCCGACTCTGTAATATAGCCCAAGAAGCATAAATGTGGCTCCTCCTTGACCTTCATTCAATCCCACCTATAACGCCTTCCTCCCATGTTTCTCCTTGACACATCGGCCTCAGCTCCAATGGCTTGGCAGAACCTAGGAAGACCATGAGAACGGTGACAGGAACGCAAGGGTCAGCACCAACAGATGGTATTAAAACTTCGGCGTGTTGTTGCATTGCCACAAATGTTGTGACCATGCCTCTACTCTTAGTGATAGTTCCCGAATAGTGTATTGAAATACAAGGACCAGTCCATGTGACCCTGGTCAGCCACGAGCCAGTGCAAGGCCTTAATTTGGGGAATCGATATTAGGGCCATGAGGACAAACGGAAGCAACAATACCATCCCCAAAATTAAAGCGGTCCAACCGAAAATCGACAGCCCTGTGAAGTTCAAGTAACTCAGAAGAACCGCATAAAGAAAAATCCCCATGTCTCTGACCGGGTCGTGGCCACAGGCCGGCAGAAGGAGCTTGAGGTAGTCAAAGAAAAGTATAGGGTAGGCGGCATTATTGATAATGCCACCGATCCATTTCCACCAACATTAGGTCTCTAGGAGAAAAATGTATACAGATAAGTCTGCACAGAAAATGGTGAGCGCTTCTTTCAATTATCTTACGTAATTCTTATTGAAGAAACATTGTTTGTTTCAGAAGAAGAGGAACCAGTGGGGTGCAATATGTCCCTGTGAAACATGTATTCTCTATATTGATTTCCATAACCCTAATTTCTTTCATCTCGGTGTCCTTCAAGATTTATTTTCACACCGTTGTACTTCACCATTTTTACGTATCTCTTCAGTGTCATCCCACCTGCCATCTTATCAAATATGTTGTTGCAATCGTGGTGCAAAAATGACTATTTCTCTCCTCATACTGTAAAGCATTACATTGAACCCCACCAGTTAGCTTACCTCAAATTCCCTATTCCCTTTCGACACCAGCTACTGGTCCCGGCAACATAACTAATTTGAATGACAGCGCTTCAAACTCTTGAAGTCACCCGAGTAGGCATTGTTTCCTTGAGTATGCCGAGATGTGGAGGCCAATTGTGCATAAGAGGATAGGGATTATCGCCTGTGCCATTGAGCACTATGAGAAGGAAGAGGCGTTGATTGTTGAATGTTTTTAACACTTCATACCATCGAATCCATAACCTGACTTCCACTCATGTAGTCTCACAGCCCATATCCATTTCTGTAGCAGTCGGCCCAAGGCTAGATCCTGTAGTTGCGGTTGGTCATCCTAATAGAAGCATTGTATTTACATGCGCTTAGGCTTCTTGACATAGCCTACATCATTTATGTGATGATTTGGAAGGCGACTTGGTAGCAATACAAGGACCTGGGTTCATGCCTGATTGTTGGCTCTAATACAGTTTTGTTTGTCCTTTAAATTTGGGACAAACATTGACATCTTGTTGAAGAACGCAGAATCAACATCAAAAAAATAGGATGGGCATGCATTGGTATTGAATTATCTGCAAGATATTCCTGAAGGTGCACGAAGATGAGAGAGGAAGAGGATGGTGAAAGGAAAAAAAAAAAGAAAAAAAAAAAGAGAAAACGGGTGGGAGCCTGATACAGAAATAAACAAAAGGCACTACAAGCAGGTAAATATATGTGCAATCCAGAGAAAATGTATTTCTAGGTGTGATATAGCACCATTCCTCCAAGACATATTTTTTATACTCTCTAATAAACTTAGTCTACCAAAGTTAAATTCATTTTCGGACCCTTGAGCTCTGAAGTGTGCCTTGAAGTCCACCTACTCAAACAGAAGGGTGTGAGGAACATCTGGGTCTTGTATATATTTTTCATCGACATCCATCTTTGATCTTATTATATGAAGGTTATGATTGAACTAGTTTGACCTAGTTTGTTGAGCAACATTGGGTTTTTCATTGTTGGCACTATTACAATATAAAGAATTTTTCCTATTTGTTGAGTCTGCTTTGTTTTTAAAATGGCCACACTTAATGGAGTATTAGAGTTACTAAATAATCTAATACACTCAGCTACGGACAAAAAAATCCAAATTAGCAAAGACTCTATCTCTAAAATTCAAATATGTCTACAAAATGCACAAGACAATATTGAATTTTTGCAGCTTGAATCTCAATTCGAGCAAGAAGAATTACAGCAGTGGAGTCATCATTCTGAACCTGTTTCTCTTCAGAACATTGAAAGAGACTCCCATAAGAAGCAAGCCAATAATTTTGTGGTTGATTCATATTCAATGCCCAGTATAAGAGCAGATTTTCACGCAAAATAAAACATCTAGCCTGCACCTCCCAAGCCCATCATCAGACCTTAGGAAGAGCTTGTCCACAACAAGCACAGAACTAGTCTTGGATATGACAAGGAGTTGTCCTTTCATATTTTGGACTACTCCAAGCCTATCAAAATTTCAGAGTGTCAGATTTTTTTATGACAGTTCACCTTCACCTATTCCAGATCCTGCTCCTCTTCCAAAGAAACAACAAAAAATTGAAAAATGCCAACACTGTGATCGAGTTGGCCATATGAAATATCACTGTTTCGATCTTCACCCATGCAAGCACTGTGGTCGGCACACCCATTCTTCACACAGATACTTCAAAACAAGCCTCCTACAAGAACAAAGATTCATCTTGGATGGATCACTTCTTGGCAATGGGCATCAACAGCCAAGAAGATGTTTAACTCACATGCCAGAAATTGTTCTAGAATATTGAACAAACTTGCAGTTGATTTTTTGCCATCATCTCACCTTGTACCTGACAGGGGGGAAAATGGTGGTCATCTACAAGCTTCAAATTCACATCAAGTGAGCCTGAGCCACAATCTCTCATTATATATTTAGATTTTTAGCCAGAGACACAGCAGTTCAAGCGAGCCTGAGCCACAACTTTTCATTCCAGATTCAGAGTTGTAGCCAGAGACACGAATGCCCATGATCATTCCTTTGGTTGGTGGACAACCTTAAACCATCCATGCGAGGTTGATATTCTTCCTCTTCAAAGAATTTGGGACACTTCCCCTAGTAGAAGCCCTCAGCTTCTTGCCAAATTTGGAAGAGTTCCGAGAACTGCACTAAGTGTTCCAGTGTTGGTGGTCATCCTTAAACCACCTCTTTATGCCAACATTTCAGAGAGCTAATTCAGCCTAAGTGTTTCCATTCATACTTTGCATATTTTTTTTACAACTATCTTCTTGGACTCACACATACCCCTTCAGGATTAAGTGGGGGAATGTTGGACACCTAATCCTCAACGGGTAGGTGTGGAAGGTGAATGGATTAATGGAGTCCAAGAGACCACTTGGAATGGGAATCCAAGGGTCACACCATTGTATTATAAATTTATAGTTGTGGTGAATAATAACACAACCCACGCTTATCTTTTCCCTTGTGTGTTTACTTTCTTATTTACCATGCGTGTGTTTAACAGATGGCAGATAACAAAGCCTTTCGTTGTGACTTCCAATTCAGACATAGGAGAGGGCGCCTGAGCCAAATCCTCGACAATACTTTAATGTTGAGCGGCATGGGCGTTGGGATTGTAGGAAGACGTTTGGAGTACATGTGGCTAGACAACGGGCTCAGTACTGGGCCTTTCGATATGAAGAGGGCCAGAAGCAAGCGGGGAAGGAGGACCATCAGTGATTTCCTTCCCCGCTACCTGACGCGGTTCGGTATAATATTTCTATCAAGTAGCAATAGAGACGGGTGCAGGACCATTCATCATGAAAACCTGAGAGCCAAACGGGGCAGAGGACTGAGGTTGCTCCACCATCTGAGTTTGTTGTGATGGGAAAGGTTCTTTAAGAACAACTGGAGTGCCTTGAGTGCCCTTTAGCAATCGACTCACCTCGGCCCATCGTGGATAGTCCTTGGTGTAATGCTCTTCGTCACAAATCTGACAAGGGTACTTCGGTTTGCTTTTTGAACCATCATCAGTACTAGGTTTCTGATAATCCTGTTTCGGGGTATCGTCTTTGGCCTTAACTTTACCCTTCTTCTTTCCCTTGGAATTTTTATCCATAGGATTGGACTGGACGACATTCACTTCCGCAATTTTACCAAAATTCGTAGGTGGCTAAGAAGCAGTATCAGTGGAAGGAGTATATTTTTGCTTCATAGGATTTGGAGAAGACTTTCGAGAATTCTGGGACACAAAACCAATGATACCATCGACAGATGGTGTCGTTGGTGCTTTGGTAGCTCCATGTCGTGGAGCATCAGGAAAGAGTTCATACAATGTGCCGGACTTAGAGTACACAAAATCAAGGTACTGGGCATGCGCAATGGCTTGTTCCTTGGTAACACATGCCCCTATAGCGATGTCCTTAGAAATCGGACTGATAAAAGAGGTAGTGAACCAATCAGTTAGAAGTTGATCCGGAATCACAAACTTGATCAAACGACGATGTCACCTCCACTCATGAATATGATCGGAGATATGAGTAGCTCGATCCTATTTCAAGGATGTGAGGAGGTGCATCTTAGTTTCATAGCGAACTGATAACTGGAAGTTTGTGAGAAATTCCATAGTAGGAGAGTTGAAATCTTGAAAAATGCCATGGGAGAGTTTAATGTACCACTTTGCAGTGGCATTAGTGAGAGTCCTTTGGAAAATACGTAGCCGATTGGAATCGTCAACCCAAGAGTTAGAGGAGCACCAAAGATGGTAAGTCATAACATGCGCTTGGGGGTCTTCTCTGAACTTGCCGTTAAATTTGGTACAATCGCCAGGGATTTTAGTTGGAACTGGAGGCCAATATGGATTATGAAGGATAGGGTCACTCATCAACTTCAACACATCAGGTAGTTCCAGTGTAGCTAGAAAAGGAAATTTCGGATTGAAAGGCATTGCAGGCCTTTGATAAAGACCAGTATTGGGATTCTAACCAGGTTGGGAGAAATTATGCCCCCATACATTCTGTCCCAGAGGATTTTTTCCGTAGGGGTTATAAGCCTAATAATTTTACCCATGCACCGGTTGAGGACCAGGATATTGATTCTAAGCGAACCATTGGGGTCATGTCTGAGCAACATATGGATTTTGTTTCAGAATGTAAGCAGTACCTTGAGGCACATTATACACCAACTGAGATTGACCTTGAGGAATATAAGCAGTGCCCTAGGGCACACTATACACTACCTAAGATTGACCTTGAAGAATGTAAGCAGTGCCCTGAGGCTGCGCGGGTTGTCCCTGGGGTGCAGGTTGACCCGAATGTTGCGATTGAATAGGCTACCACTAGGGTACAGATTGGCCTAGTTGTTGGGGTTGGATAGGTAGTCCCTGCGGTGTAGGTTGGCCTGGATTTTGAGAGCCACCGGGCTACCCTTGTGGAAGAGGTTGGCCCGACGGTTGTGATGAGCCAAGTTGCCCTTGAAGACTAGGTTGAACCGTCTAAGTAGTAGAGGGTTGACCTTGTTGTACAAAAATGGGGCCTTGATGAACGTAAGGTTGCTGCTATTGCATAGAAGGTTGTCCCTGTGGTGGATATCTTTTCCCCTGTGGAACATAATATGCTCACTATTGAACATAAGGTTGACCAGCAAGACCATAGGGTTGTCCTTGTTGGACCGAAGGTTGTCCCTAAAATGGTTGTCCTGGCGGACCATAAGGTTGTCCCTGTGGACCATAGGGTTATCCCTATCGGACCGAAGGTTGTCCCTGAAATGGTTTTCCTTGTGGACCATAGGGTTGTCTCGGTACGCATGTGAACTGGTTGGGGTCAATCGGAGGCAAATAGATAGGATTTCCATTCTCGTCATAATGATATGGAGGATTAACAGGAGCTTGTGGCTACTGAGAACCCTGAGGGTGTACTTATGTTGCTGAATGTCCAACATGTATTGATCTTACGTCAAACCTTCAAGAATCGTATTAGAAGCGACAGGCGCACTACCAATAGGTTGGATTCCCGAAACGTGAGGTTGTGATCTACTCATGGCAAGGGGTATCATGGAAGCGACATGAAACGACCACCGAATAGTAGAAGATGGTGGAAAAAATTGAACCACACTAACAGATGGTGTGGATGAAAACACACAGATAGTGGGATGAGTTGGGACAGACGTAACGAATGTCGACGTCATGGGAGTTGAAGGTGATGCACCCAATATTGTTACAAACGATCTTTCCGAGGGAGTCGATGTACGTGTCCAGATCGGGTTCTGATACAATGGTGTAGCACCAGAAATACTCTAACTCAACGAACAATAACCGGGTTGGAGAGAGGAAGGTTGAACAGAGACATGAGGAAAATTATCCGAAGGGAGTTTATAATCTCCTGTAGAAACATAAGTCTCTTCACTACCTATGGGACTCGAAGCATCCATGTTAGATGAAGCCATGTTATCATTGAAAAGGCGATGAGCAGTGGCAAGTAGAGAAGTGGCAAGTAAATCAGTGGCAAGCAAAGATGGTTCTAAATTAAGAGGAGGAAACTCTTCCTCGTTTCCAAAACTGGCCCAAGTGTCCAGAGGTTGCCAATTGATATCAAATGGCTCTTTAAGAGGAGATCGGGTAGCAAGAGGTAAGATACTTAGAAAAAGAGAATGCTAGTAATATATAGGCATAGTAGGCTGATGTTCTCCCAAAGAAACTTCAGGAGAAGGATCTCCACTAGGAGGTAATGAAGAGGACGATGAAACTGTTGGATCAAAACAGGAGAGAATCGAGATGACTAATTCGAGACTTCAAGACCAAACACTAAGGAATTAATTAAAAACAAGCCAAGAAAATATCTTTAATGGGTGTGTGATCATAGGCAATTGATTTTATGACACTGAAACAAAACTCTGCCTTTCATATTTTAAGATTCTAGAAAAAGGCAAAAGGTGACTCTAGCCACTTTCAGGTTGAGCGAGTGCAAAAGGAAAAGTGCTTGAGGATATTTTCAATTTTAGAGAGTCACGAAAAGACCAAAATGACTACTCAGGAAATCTAAGCAAGAGGGTGTACCAAGTTTCCATGAACTGCAATACACACCTTGGTAATCAAATGAAAGAGAAATGACCAAGAACTTAACGTACATGCAGGCAGTCTCCAGGACTATTGTGTTCGGTGTATCACGGTTACAGGGTAGCAGACCTGACCTCCCATGGATAAAGGATTGCAACCTATGAGGGTATCCCTTTATATACTCGACAGTACAGGGAACATAAGTCCATGCTAGTGCTGTCTAATGCCAAATGGCGAAGGACAGCTACTAGGTTTAACGACGCCAGAACACGTCACTAACCTAGACCTCTAAAGGTGATTGTTAGGTTTCAATGCTTCCTTAGGCTGATTAAGTTCATTTTAAAGTTGATCTTGAATTAATGTTGCAGTTTCAAGGCCCTACGGAATGTAATATTGAATCCTTAATGCACAACTATATGTGAAATAAAATCATTCCAATTCGATGAGCAGCTAGCTAAGAGAGGGATATTGATTCATAACAAAGCAGCAATCAATCAAATACAAGAAGAAATTATCCTAATGCATCTAATACAACCAAAGCAGAAAACGAAAATCTCTTTCCTTGTTCACTAAAAGCTACTAATGAAAAAGAACGTTTTTCATTTTCAAACTAAGAGAAATAATGCAAATTTTGTCCTTTTAGATGAATGAGAAGCAAAATGCACTACTACAATAAATGAAAAAATAGAGACTAGATTTGAGAAATTCGAATGAAATGTTCTAAAACAAAGAGATAAATCCACCACTAACATCAAACACACTCAAAACATAGATGCATTCCTTCAAGCAAAAAGAGGGATTTCAAACCGATTCAGCCAGCAATGTAATCTATGCTCAGGGTAACAGATGGAGAGCTAAACGAACACGAAGATGATCATTCAAAAACCCAATGACACATAGAACCAAAAGAAAAACTAAGACAATCAGTCAACAAACTAAAAATATAAAGACCAAACTAACTCAAACTCAACTCAGAAGGTTCAGTGAGGAGGTAGCCAAACAAGCGGTAGAAGACACCTAGAAACCCTAGGATGACAAACTTCACCGATCTAATCAGGGACAAATAGCTGAGAAGAATGAGACAAGGGAGTCAAATAAATTCCAGTGGACCAATTGAAAAATAAAAATCCAACTCATAGGCAATACATACTAACAAAACTCGGGAAAAAGTCCAAAATCATAACCTACAAGATTCGGCGCGTCTGTCAAGTTGTAATCCGTGCTAAACAGAGGTTGGCGTGGCTGTGACAAAGGTAAAAAACGCCAATCGGATCGACTATTCAAGTAATAGTAGCGCCGAGCTAGAAAACTATGGAAAAGACAAAAATCCATTGAGCAAAGGTCAGACTTGACACTCTGAGACTAAAAGTAATGGCTGAAAACAATTAGACAGGCAGAACAAAGCAGAAAAACAATAACACGACCAAACTTGAACAAACAAGCCAAACACTAGACGAACAATGAGAGACGACAAACACACTAATCCCCAGTATGGTCGCCAACTTTTTGAGCAGTAAATCCCCTCTGCAAACAGAGGCGATCCCTCTAGCCCTAGGGTGGGTCTAGAAACAAGGGAACAAGTTGGACTTTCGAACTCCTAGCTTATAAATGAAAATGAATTGGGATAGATTACCTACCTTGGTCCAACACTATTGTTGTAGTTTGTAGCAATGATCCGTTGATCTTTGCCTTCACACATCGCGGTCCTTCAGTGATAATGTTTGTGTACTTGAACAAGTATCAAGTGAACGATCACAACATAAAAAAACATATTTTCATTTACACCTATTCGATTGGTCAAGGAGAATCAAACATTTTTCATATGATAGAACACAAAATTGGAACCAAAAAACCAGTCATGTATTAATGATAGGGAAAAGAATTTTACAACCTTAATGCCTTGACGTTGCAGCCTCCTTCGACGGGTTCAATCAAGCACGTCTCAAGCATTCGTCGAGGATCAGACTTGATGAGGCAATGGGCCTAAACTCTCTCTCAACAATGGGTTCCTCTCTGCCTTATTCTTCACACCAGTTATAGTAAGGACTATTCAACTAGATGAAACTATGTGAGAAGGAAGTATTTATAAGAGAGGAGGTTTGGGATCCCTCATAAGGTGGAAGAGAGGCCTTGTCCTTTGGGGATTTTCTCAATTGTAGGAAACAAGAAGCCAAAGGGAGGACTTCGACATTATTCAGTCGAACAAACCATGATGACTCTGCTCATGAAGTGGTTAGGCATGGAAAATTCATTTCTATTTTAAAAAAAATTCCAAAAATAGCACGGCGCGGGTGCCCCACTGATACAGAGCGCCAATGGAGCGAGGCCCAATGTTAATTTCTCTATGGGCGCGAGGCCATAACTGCCTACCACCGCTGACCCAAAATCATATGTTTTTGAGAGCCCGCTTCAGGAACGATCAACAAAGGAAATGTTATTGACATGCCAAGGGATGAAATGACACTTTTTGCAAGGTATGAAAAGACACAGAAGTCACTGAAATGGTCCTCCAATGTTCGGGACGGGGATTGCAGGGACAGTGACAAAATACTGTCTAACAATGATTAAACAGTGAACAATTATGTCAAGAATGTTCAAGTAAGTACTATTCACATTCTCTATTAAAATAAGACAAAAGGATTAGTGTCCTAGTAGTTGGTGCTCCTAAACATAAGGTTGGTGCCTTGAAGAAGATAGGGTCGAATCTCTAGAGGTTGAAGCCTCATCAAAGTCCAAGTTGGTGCTTGGCAGCAAGTTGGTGCCTAAAGCATAAAGGTTTGGTGCCCTCACATAATTATTGTACTCATTATTTGAAAAAGGATTGAAGTTCCACTTGATCCTTAATAATATTATTATTATACACTCCTATGTTTTAATTGTGAAGAATCTAACTGGTAAAAATAACAAGTGAAAATAAATATTGATGCATCCCCCTCTCAGTATTTCCAACAACTTGGTCAAAACAAGCTTTGATACCAAATGATATAGAGTTGGAGGAGAACTTCTTCTTCCTAAAAACTTACCATCCTCTTATACTTTGCAAGTGATCTGAAAATGGAACTATTTGTAATGCTATGCAAAGTATCCATTTCCATTAAAATTAGTGTGCAAAGCATTCTCCATGTCTTGTAATTTAAACAAAGTGTTTTTGGTAATTTTTTTTGAGTTTAGGTGTGATGGAATGTTAATTAAAATTATATTTTAACTTCTTAAATAATAAATACACAGCAGATAAACTTCACCATAACATAACACAGCAACATGATGAGGCAGTTCACCCCTCCTAGGCTACATCTGTCGGGTCCAAGGCTCCCAATGGGCATGTCCTTGCTCTATTAAGTTTCTAAAATTAGTTATACAGCGAGAAATATGCCCAAACAGGCAAAACAAGCTATGAAATTGACTTCAGAAGACAGAAATAAGCTAAAAATGGCTTTTGTTTCACCTTAAATAGTGAAGTACAGCCCAAAATAGCTCCATTTCCCTGAAGGCTCTCCAAGCTTCCCAGAAGCAAAAATGGTTGTAGAACACATCTGTTCACTCTGCAACCTATCCTAAACTCTTGAGAATGCTGAACAAATCCAAAATTGACTAAAATTTCGTCCAAATTGGATCAATATTGAGAAAGTTATGATCCAAACAAATTTCTACCTAATGTTAATTGAAAACCCCACCAGATGTGAGTGAACTCCAGTTAAGCGCACTAGAAATGGCACAAGTGCCGGATTTGGCGGAATGCGCCAAGTTAGGCAGTAAATTTCAACGGTAACATTAAACTTTGGGAGAGGTGGTCACATGGTATGTCGAACCCTCCGGCGGAGTTTACGATAACCAAAAATGTGGCATTTACTGCGCGGTGAATGTGCTGGTCACATTTCGCATTAACCGCCGAGTGAACCAGTTATCTAACCCGCCAGAGCTAAGGGTCTGGTTATGTGCCTTGGACATGTGTCGTCGGTTGCTCACGAGGCTAGCCCTTATTTCCGCCATCGCATATCACTTCAAACCTTAAATAACAACTCTATTTCATAGAGGTTAAGAACTTCACGTAGCCCAGGCGGTCAGGCCTTTGGCCTGCCATGCAATGGACATGAGGTGGAAACTTTTAGAGTCACAATAATTTTTTTCGACCATACATCTCTAGCCTGGGGCCACGTGGTGGCCTCCGAGCTTACCACGTGGCACCCTTTGATTGGCCGAAATAAAATAAAGTAAAACCAAGGACGAATCCATGATGCCACTTGGAAGATTCTGATAAGCCCGTAGGGAATATTCTAATGGAATATTGTTTGGAATAAAGAATATTCTCTTTTTAATTTTTCCAAAATTGAAAAGTCAACTTTGGTCAACTAATTTTTTTTAAGGATACTGAAAACTTCAAACCTGCATAACTTTCACATAAGACGTCAGATCTAAGTGTCGTTCACAGCGCCAGAATCGCAGTGACGAGGCCTTTCCGGTCGTTCAGGTTGCAACCAATTCTGAGCAGTTCCATTTTTAAGCATTTTTTTAACTTGGACCTGAGCTCCTGATCAGCAAGGAAACAAATGGGTCTTATGTGAACACAAGTTTTATGGTATCTCCAAGAATAATGATTTAGTTTTCATATGAAATTAAATTAGAAACATATCCACATGTAACTCTTAAAGGAAATCATGAAGAGAGAAAAACATAATTTGATGATGGAGTTCACCCCTCTTGGGATACATCTTCGGGCCTGCTAACATAGCTAGACTGCTCCATAGATTCCAGTGATAAAAGAGTACATGAAATGTGTTGACAAATGAGTGGCTAGTTTCCCCTTCAAGGAAACATTATCCTGCAAATAAATCTCACTCTAAAAACCATGAGCACCTACATTCAGTCATGAAATATTCAACAAGAAAATGGCTCTCACATCAAGGCCCTGTACCCCATCTAAAAATTTGCATAAATTGTATAAAAATTCCACATTGAAGTACTAGAAAGAGAGCTTTCCTCAAAAACAAAATGAGAAAATAAAAATATGAATTGCACCATAGATGTCACAGTTGTTGTAGATAACATATGAAGGCTATAAAATCCCTACAAAGTCCTCTCCATGCTAAAAAATCCTTCAAAAAATGCTTCAAACCAATGATTGATCCTGGCACCCATACACTCAAACTTGAAAAAAATATTCCTTCCAAAATTGCTTCAATCAGTAAACAAAGGCTTCCATTGGATTAAGAATGTCCAAAAAACCCTATCTAAGCTCTTCTTGGGCTCAAAAAGGCCAAAAAATATCAACTTATGGCTCTCCCAAGTTTCTCCTCGTATTCATCCTCCAAATTGGATCAACATGCAAACTGAATGAAAAAATTTCCCTTTAATCTACTCGGGAAGCGACAAATTCACCTGCATCCGGTGCAAATCATCGTTTGGTTAAATTCCCAATAACCCTTATAGGCTAAACTAGGGCCACATGGGCATCACAAGGTCAAGGGTTGGGTGCATGATCCGCCCCCACCAACCTTGGCACTTTTCTCGTCGGGTTATTGGTCATGTGGCAGCGGTTGATGTCTCCGAGGGCTAGGTCTAACTGACCGCCCCCATCACGTTATCTCCCAGGTTTATAGCCATTGGTTTCACACCATCCAAGTGACCGGGATTGGTCCCCACTTCGTTCTACAACTTCAATCGCACCAACATTCTATGGTGGAAGATACGACTGGGGCCAATCCTTAAACTCTCATTGGCTCTCCTTTGATTTTTCCCATGGTTCTTTGGGTGCAATATGACTAGGGGCAAGGGATCACCACCTGGCCACTCCTCCCAACTCACCTCTACATAAATTTTAAATAGAAGCGAACACCTATAGGGGTAAGAACCACCTATAGGGGAGTTGGTAGAGGTTTTGAGCTATGTTGTGGCAGGTCGCCAATTCGATCCCTTCCAAGTTCATCTGAACATTAACAAAATTTTAACTAGTGTTGAGACACTACGTGCGACCTTCGATTTGGCCACATCGCAGCCTCGCATTGGGCCACCAAAATAAAAAGAACCAATCAGATTCGACCAACTCACCCTGTATGATCTTGAAACGTGGTGAGTTGTGTTTTGTCTCGTACGCTCAGTTGGCATGTTGATTTCATCATGACATCAGCAGTACGAACTGCCCAGTTAGCAACCCAGTCAACCCACCAGCAAATTTTTTTTTTCGACCAAAAACTTCAGAACATCATTACTTTGTCATACAGCATCGTATTGAGGTGATTCAAGTTTCGTTGGAATCTAAATAACATACACTACGACTTGACACTGGTTTCAAAATATTATAGGCACTTTAAATTTCAGAAAAATTTTGATCTTCGGATCAACCGCCATATAAACCATAACATGGTTTGACAACAAATAACCCACCAACATTATATATAACGAAACCATTGTTTGAATTGTTCATAGGGTTTTTTATATTCGTGGTATTAAATAACCATATAAAATGTCATTTAATAACACATAGTTACATTTTTTATATATATAGCCATATAAAATTTTTATTTGAACCCCTATGCCATTTTAATATTCGTCGAATGGTTATATAATTATATTTTTGGTTTCATATGGTTTTGTTTTATAGCCATATTTTAATATACTCTTTTTTCTTATACGGATTTTTTTTGTTGGGATATATATATATATGGTTTTTTTGTAGGGTCCAAGGAACCAATGGCTTGGTGAAAAATGCCAATGACCGGTAGGCCAATAGTTGGTTTCCATGTAAGCATGTGGCTCCCATGTACCATGTTGTAGACCCTCATTTCCTGATTGTCCTGTCAATTTCAAACTGCAATTAGTTGGTCATACGGACGGCTTTGAGTGACGTCTTTGTCACTAGAATCATAAATACGAGAACTAAAAATTGGTGCCAATGTTTCTGAGATTCGAGGAATTTGAAACTTGATCCTTTAAGGATCCTTCTGAATCATTCATCCCTACTAAAGGACTTTTGGTTCTCCAAAATTATAAACAGATATTTTAATCTAATGCACTTTGATCTACATAAAAAATGTCTCTAACAAGCCACACTTTATTCTCCTTCACCTTTGTACTTTGGAGCCAGAAGTGATGAAACTGACACCTGTATCCATACCCAAATTTGTAGCTTCCAATACATCTCCAACTTGAAAGTCCCAAACAAAACCATACTACCCAAGAGTTTATAAAACACTCATGGTCAAGTTTTACAAGAGAATCCATGCTATCGAACAAAAGGCCAAAATCTCACGATGTTGCATTCAGAAGTGATGTTATAAACTTCATCACTTTTACATAAATTTTTGAAGCATGTGATTTACAATGGTGGCCATGCTCAACTACTTAAAAATTCTACCCATCCCTTAAATAACCAGGCTAATGGGCTTTCTTCCTATAGTTATCTTGCTTGTTGGACTTCTTCATCAGTTGGTTCCTTTGGAGGTGCTTTCATATGCTTCATGTTCTTCTTTGGGTGTATGTCTTGATGGAGCCTCCAACATGTGGATTTATGATGTCCTCTCTTATAGAAATGGTTGTTTTTAGCACTGCAATTTTCAAAAAAATTCAAGCTCTGGTTGTCATTTTAGGTCATGTCTTTGATCATCTCTTGTCCCATAATCTATGGTGGAGAGCCCTGGAGAGTCAAAACGTATGAGTCTTTATCTCTTTTTAACAAAATTCAAAAATAATTCTGAGTCCAATAGTTTGTTTATGTTATAGAGTCATTCGGGTAAAGTATTTTTTAAATGAGTCTTTTAACTGCTTACAGTGGTTAAGGTCATGAGTTTAACTTGAAAAGCCTTATTCATTCACCATGATTTTCCTATCCGAGGTTAAAGGCAGAATGTTAGGATCATTAGTTTTGTTAATAATAACACAGGGATAGCTGCTCTTTCTTTGAGAGGCAGCTATCTTCTTCAAAATTTATGGTTTTACAAGTAACACAAGAATAGCTTTCTTTTTCAAAAAGGTAGAAAATACCTACAAAATTGGTACAAGGAGACAAAGGGAGCATTATTCAAGTGGAACAAACACTGTTATTCCAATATTGAAGACCTACTAAAACAAGAGGTGTTCCTGATCTGAAAGGTGGTTATTTTTCATTGGAGGATACATTAAAATTTTGGTTACTTGTTTGCTAAGGTTACGCAAATATATTGCTACTCTTTAAAGGATATATGTGTTAAAGTGTTGTACGAGTAGCAATTATTAAAAAATGTGATGGAGTTTGGTGAAATGAGTTGGAAATAGGTTTAAATCATTTTTTTTTGGTTTCATTCCCTCCCACTGATTTTTAGGGCATGCAAAGCTTTGCCTCCATTCACTCTTGTGACAGCTACAAAAAAACGTTCTTATCCCTAGTTCAAAAAAATTTACTAACAAGTGCCAGCAAGTAGGGCATCATGGAGGGTAGATGTTTCTCATTTTACAGTTTTGCATTGGTGGTTAGGTTAACTGTGAGTAGGATGGGAAAATGAGATAATGTGAACCGTTCAGAGCCAGCTAACACCCATTTTGTTGACCATTGTTGCAAGTCTGAGTTCAAAGCAACAGGTTCGTACCAGTTATTAAGGAAATTTTCAGGTGAAAATGTGGTCATGACTCAAGAATTTGCCGATACATTTGATGGAGAAAATGTTAGTATTGCGTCTCAGACCTTCAAGATCACTGAAACCATCATTGCAAGGGAAACTCAAACTTTAGCAAAAGGTGAGTCTTGGCAGAGGAATAACAAAAATATCCTTAAATTTGATTCGAGTGTATATTTAAAGCCTAAGCATGAACATATTGGTTGGACTCCTACCATTCATATTTCATACTTTAAACCTGAGTGGAAGCATCTCATTACTATTGTATAGCATTACATAACCTGTGAGGGTAGGTTTTCAACTGTCCATAAATACCAGATGAGGTTTCTAGCCCATATCTCTGGCTCCAAACCTATGAATTTACCCTTGTTCCTTCATATATCTCTGTTATCAATGTCTTGAAAGATACAGAAAAACCCAAGCTATTCTCTTCATAATATCTATCATAGAGGTTTGATTAAAATACTGGTAGTTTATCACCTAAGAAAGAAAAGAGATACACGGGAGAAATTTTTAGCAGATGAGGGATTTAGAAATATTAATACAAGGATAAAAGTAGGAAGGCCTGGAAAGCTAAAAACTTAGGAACAGTATTCAAACCCTACCCCTACATCAACTCCTTCACAAGTTGGCCATCTTCAATATCATCTAGTAGACAGACTAGGAGCTTAGCCAGAAAGGCTAGAGTTCAAACCACTACATCTACACCAACAGTACATCCAGAAAATGAGGTCTACAGTGGTAATTCATCCAAGGAGCCACAGACCTTGAGGTCTTTCATGCAGGGGTGTAGAAACAAACTCAAACAAAGAGATACCCTGCTTGACAAAAACATTGTGTCTAAGAGCAAAGAGGAGGCAGCTTCCTCTTCAAAGGGTAAACGCAGGAGAAGACTCGTTATGATAGAGGGACCTTCTGTGGAAGTCAACCCTGAAACCTTGACATCAAGCCCTGTTCTAGAAGCTAGACAAGAGACTTAACAAAACAATGCCATTTCAGCACCAAAGGAGCCTACTCTTTCACAAGTCTTTTCCTCACTCAAAAAGGGGAAAAGCATAGTTTCAGAGACTATCACAATGGAAGAACTTGCCATAGCTCATCCATTCTCATCTATTGGTTCTTCATCCAAGAAGAAAAATAAAATTATAATTCATTCATATTCATCTTTTGAGGAGGATAGCAGTGAGACAAAGTTCACCGAGTCAGAGTTTGAAGAAGGACAGTCAAGCATATTCATACATTGTAGAAAGAGTCCTTTATATATTCCAAACACATACATTCAAAAGCCTCACACCAGGCCCAAGAACAAGCTCAAATTAAAAATAAAACTCATTTCCAACCCTGCTCTCAAGGATGAAATCATAAACATTGATGATAGCCCAAAGAATGAACCGAGGAAGAAAAAGATTCAGCAGAAAATCAAGCACAGAAGAGGAGGTCAAACAAAAGGGTAAATAAAGTTGAAGCTATCATGATCTTTGCTTCTATATTATACCTCCAATGAATGAATATACAGAATCTTGAAAATCTGAAGAGACATTTTTTTGGCTTAAAATCAATTTTTTCGGATATAGCTACCCTTTTTCACAAAAACTAGCCATTATTTTCAGATTTTGTATATGCAGGAGAAAAAGTTGTTTTTTGGCTCTATTCTCAAAATAATGGCACTAAAAGATGATAAAGTGAATGTAGCCACAGTGGTGATGAGATCCTTCCAGGTGTCACCTAATCAAGGTATCTTACAGTTGGTTACTCCTTTCAGTTAGCTACTCCTACAGTTTTGAAGATAAGGGTGCAAGTGTTCTTTTCAGTTGTTAGATTGCACTTTTTGTGGAGGCAGTTTTTTCCAAGCAACGAGGAGCACTCAACCACCTCAAATCAGCCACATCGAGCTCCATGCTGCCATGATCTGTCTTCATTTCTATTTCAGTTTTATTTTTATGTTTTGGATAAGCTCTACTATATGTAGAGGGTTATAATAAAGTCTCAGAAACATATTTGCACTTTTTATGGAGGATTTTATAGAACTCCCTTTTTGTATATATATTGTGTAATGCAAGGAGAAAAGGTTTCGTTGGTTGTACCTTTCATTGCATATTGTGTTATACTTTTTTGAATACATAATATATTCAGAAGCACTCTGGAGGATTCAAAACTTGTATGGTGTGTGTATTGTTCATCTTCTAATGTGTTTCCATTATTCATTATTCATTATTTCATTCCATATTATGATTTACACAGTTCTGCCTCATGTTACAATCAGTATTGTAAACCTTCATGTAATATTAGTTTGTTTTTTTAATTCTTGTTATAAAGCATTCCAGACTTGGTATTAACTGAGGATAGTTCATGGTCATTCTTTGAGGTTGAATTGAATCCTATTTCATATTCTTGTAAGTCTTTTAAACAAACAAAAATGAGCAATATTTTTAAGTCAGCCTTGATGTTTCAAGCATTCCTGATTGGTTTTTCCATGTTAGTTGGAAGCTTTGTATGTAATGGGATCCTTGAAATGTAGAGTGAGACTTGTATAAGTATTTTTACAGCTTTCTTTCATTGTACATTTCAGGTCTAGAATATGTGTCATCATTTCCTCTTAACATTAGACCTTTGTTTTACATAGCTATTGTTATCTTCCATTTTCTAAACATTAAGCTACAAACCCAATCTTGATACCACATTATACATCAGTGCCCTTATATGTGTGAGAGATTCTTAGCTATTCAAAATCTCTTTCATTGTGTGTGATACCCAAACACTTTCCAAAAAACTCAATCAAGTCATAGAAAAACCCTTTAGCTTAAGATGTGTCTGGTCAGGCGCTTGTCACAATCCAAGTGTTGATTCTAGCACTAACATATTTTGGTGCGTCTGTCGAGAGACAAAGATTCTGAACTCGGTGTTCTCCCGAAGTTTTTGCATGAATTCCTAGTACTGTTTTTTTAAAGGTGAATAAAGACCAGTCACTATTTTTTATTGTAATTGGTTCACCTGGCGACTCCACAAAGAGGATGAGGGGTTTCAAGACCGCCTACCAGAGGAATAAATCAGAGATCACCTCCTGTGATTCTAGTTTCTGACCCAGAAAATATTATAAAGGATGCAAGAGGGAAATAGAAATCAATTGAAGTTGCATCACATTCAGTAAAAAAGTTGCATTTAAACTACATTCCAAAAGAAAAGGTACCCTTGTTTGTCTCACAACCTAAAGAAATTTCAATTTCAAGGAAATCTCCTGGAATATTTTAAGTTGAAACCGCTTCCATAAAAAGAAAAGTAGATGACGTTAGCCTAGATTCAGCTGAAAGTATCTCTCACTCATCACTTAGTAAATCAAAAATAAATATTAGTCTAGTGAAATAAGATAAATCAGAGATTTTAGGTGCCAATGAACAAAACCAAAAATCAGAAACCTTTTTGTTGACAAAATGGGAATTAGAACAACAGTTGGAAATTATACCCTTCCTAGATAGAGCTATTTTAACTAAGGAAGACATGAAAAAAATTCTTAGTTTTATTCAAACTCATCCTGAAAATCAGTCCTCTTTTAGCCCACAACAGGAGTATTTTCCTTTATCTCAAAACCCAGTTGTTGGCTCATATTCTTCTCACCAAGGAGGATGTAACCTTCCCGGAAAATTTTACTTTTAATCTCTCTGAATTTTTAGCTCAGCAAAACAAACTTGAAGTTTCCCCAATCCTTCTAGAATCAACATCTAAAAATGATTCTCCTTGAGAGATTGAAATAAAACCTTTTGCTGTCCATTTCTTTGAAAATCCATTGTTTTCAACTCCACAAACTAAAATTTCCATCATTCAAACTTCTGTATCAGCAATTTTTCCATTATTTGTACCTTAGCAAGTCATGGGTCATCTGTTGAGATTCAACAAGATGATGAGCTTAGTGAAAAGTAAGCACCTTCACTAAGTGGGGCCCGCAGGCTATTTTTAGGTGTATGTATATTTTTAGACATGGTGAGCATATTCTATAAGTTGCAGGATGCTATTTGTATATGGTTGGTCAAATGTGAAAAATAGATGAAATTATATTTTTAGAATATTGGGCGAAGTCTATTTATAGATCGTCAATCTAAAAATAGATGCATGTCGATTATTATTAGCTCTTAATAATAATCAGACTCTAAACAACAACTTATTCTCTTAGAGCACTTAATTTCAGTATACAGATTTTTCAAATCAGTGGGCTGAAGGAATTACACAGTTCCTAGGGTTTATTGGTGGCTCATGCATGAGGACTCAGTTAGAACTGAAGTGGCAAAGTTATGATATAGTTGGAAGAGTAGTTTATGGAGTTGTTATTCAATTTAACTCAGTTAAGTGAGTTAAACTCAGTTGAGATAGTTGTATCTAGTCCAACTAAAAGATACATTAGTGATAGTTAATTGAATTAATTAGTTAATTAATTCATAACTAATAACTCACTAACAAATGAACAGAAACAATAGTTAACTACTTGCATGTCAGTTCCAGTGGAGAGATAGGTGAAAAGGTGAGATGGACTATCTGTTGTGACTATAGTGATGCATTCAATGCATCTGACACACATTGGAGTTGCCAATGAGGATTGCAGTTAAGGCAAGGTAGATTCAAATTCATTCAAGGGTCTTCTTCAGCAGGGACTGCGCAGTGGAGGCAGGCTATCAAGAGGCAAGAAATTGGTGCATAGATATGAAAATTTCGGCATGACAGTGTGTAATGATTTTTTATTGTACTAAGAGCTTGATGTAATAATATTTGTATGAGATTATTACATGATTCCATTGATATACATAATATGATAGTTGGGGTTTTTAGCTTTAATCTTTCCTGTTAAACAACTGTGTTATGTGCGACTGAATTTATTCACATGCATTTGCAATTGAGTTTTAAATTTCCGCGAGTTTAACAATGGAAGGATTATGTATTTTACAAGAAGATAAATATTGTGAGATCAGGAGGATCTGGTAATACATCAGTATTAATAAATTACTACATGGTATCAGAGCAGTATTGATCACTGGAGATTGCAATTGTGAAAAATTGTTGACTTTGTGCTAGTGGACAAATCGAATTTGCTATAGAAAATTCTTGGTGCGACAGTTGAGTATTCATTGAAATGTCTTTCAATGGGTTGTGATTGGAGTATTCCCTTGAGGACAACTTCAATTACATAGCCTGGAAGGATAGGATGGAGGCGGTGCTGGAAGATAATGGACTGAAGGAGTTCATCGATAACGATGTTCCTAAGCCTGCTTCTAGTGATGTTGCAGGACTCGACGCATGGCAAAAGAAGGTAGCAAAGACAAAAAGAATTTTGTTGGAAGGTGTTAAGGACCATATTGTGTAAATACTTCACGGTAAATCCACTCCATTTGAAATGTAGAAGGCTTTAACGGATCTTTTCCAGAGTAGCAGCGACCAGAGGCAATTAGCACTAAAAGATAAGTTCATAAAAATAAAAATGGAGAAGGGCGACAGTATTCCAAAATATCTCATGAAGTTTGTCCACTGTAGGGATGAACTGGGAAGTGTGGGGATTAGTGTTGATGATGATGACTTAGTGAGCTTGGCTCTCCTTGGGCTTCCGAAGAGTTGGCATAGCTACGAAGACTCTGTCAATGGACGGGAGAAACTATCGGGTTGGGAGCGACTTTGGTCAGATCTTGTGCAGGAGGAGATAAGGCGAAGTACCAGGGATGGCTCTTCATCGAAGAATGATGATGAAGAGAATTACACTTTGGCTTCCAAATCAAGGAAAGGTAAGGGGGAGAAATTACCTCCAATATCTGAGGCTAAAGGCAAGAATCTGTATTTCTCCAAAGTGAAGTGTTTTCACTGTCACGAACATGGGCATCTCACCACTAACTGCCCACAAAAAATGAAGAACAAGAAGGCTGATGGAGCTGCAGCTAGAGAGGCCTTGGCCTTGCAATTTGAACTTTATTTCTCTTTGATCGCATGCTTGGTTTCAAGCTCAATGGGATCGGTGTGGTATCTTGGTAGTGGTGCGTCTTTCCATATGACGGGAGACAAGGAGTTGTTTAGTGACTTGGACGAGAAGGATCTCCAAATGCATATAGAGATGGGCGATGATGGAAGATATAGTGCGACCATCATTGGAACCATTACCTTTGAGAGCGATTCAGGTAAATCATTTCTGTTGAAATATTTTATGCATGTTTCAGGTCTGAAGAAGAGCTTGGTCTCGGTCGCAATGTTGGAAGACAGAGATTATGACGTTGTTTTCAGCGAGGGAAAAGCTTTCCTATGACATAAAACAACGAGTCAAACCAAGAGGATATGGATTCGAGTTAATAATCTCTACAATCTGGAAGTAGATGGCTGCGCTGCAATGATGGGCAAAGCAGAAGAAGTGGTGAGCCGGGATGAGGGCGAATTATGGCACAGGATATTGGGCCATCTTCACCATGGTGCTTTGAAGATTTTGCAGCAGATCTTCCCAAAGGTATTCTTGCATAGTCAGATAAATGCAAGGGATGTACTATGGATAAGTTTTTGAAGACCACCTTTCATGAGAAGGAGAACCGTGCTTTGGTGATCCTGGAGAGAATTCACAAAGGCGTGTGTGGACCTTTCTCGATTGCTTCAATAGCAAAACACAAGTATTATGTTATATTTGTTGATGACTATTCTCATAGATGTTGGATCTTCTTCATGCAGAAGAAGAGCTAAATATTCTCAAAGTTCTGTGAGTTTAAAGCATTGGTGGAGAAGGAGTCAGGGAAGCAAGTGAAGGCTCTACGGAGCGATAATAGTAACGAATATATCTCGAACGAATTCAAAGACTTCTGTAGCAAAGAAGGAATTCGAAGAGAACTCATAACGTCTCATAACCCACAGCAAAATGGGGTCGTGGAGAGGAAGAACAGAACGATCATGGGTGTTGCACGAGCTATGCTTGAGAGGGAGCTAGACTTGCATGCAGAGGAGGAACTGCCTGTTCCAAAAGATGAGCCTCTAGATGTGGATTAGCCACAGGAGGAGATTCATGGAGTGGAGGAGTCCACTCATGCAGAACCAAACATCAGATCTGGCAGAAAGTGTACCACAGAATCTAAGAGACTGAAACTTGATGTGGCACAGAATGTAGGAGTCCCTGCATCACAGCGCAGACAGAGATAGTCACTTGACCAATTTACTAGATACATGGCTCCGATGAGCAAGTGTATCGTGATAGAGCCATATTCTTTTGAAGAAGCAGTGCAGGAGCCCACATGGGTAGATGCCATAGTGGAGGAGTATGACTCCATTGTCAGAAACAATTCTTGGGAGATTGTTCCAAGGCCAGTGGGTAAATCAGTGGTAGGATCAAGATGGATCTACGAGGTAAAGCAAGCTGCTGATGGGAGCTTCGAGAAGTATAAGGCAAGATTAGTTGCATGGGGCTTCTCATAGATTGAGGGGATTGATTATGAAGAAACATTTGCACCTGTCACACGGTATTCTTCCATAAGGACCATCCTTTCTCTCTTAGCACGGATGGGTTGGCACATTCATCAGATGGATGTGAAGACTATGTTACTTAATGGGATCATTGAGGAAGAGGTGTACATTGAGCAGCCTGGAGGATTTGAGATCTTCAGCAGCGATTCGCATGTGTGCAGACTCAAAAGAGCGTTGTATGGGCTGAAGCAAGCACCACGTGCTTGGTACACACGGATTGACAACTATTTCACTGGACTTGGCTTCACCAAGAGTGAGGCGGATGCAAACTTGTTCCAAATTGGGGTGGAGGGTAAGCTTTTAATCATTTTTCTTTATGTTGATGATTTAATATTAACCGGTGATGAGAAATTGATACACTCATGTAAGGCAAATCTTGGAAAGGAGTTTGAGATGAAGGATTTGGGCCTCCTTCATTATTTCCTTGGATTGGAAATATGGCAGCGAGAATGTGAATTGTTTGTGTCTCAAGGCAAGTATGCTCAGGAGATACTTGAGAAGTTTCACATGCAAGGCTGCAAGCCTATTGATACTCCTCTTCTAGGAAATTGGAGGAAAGAGGATGCTACATCGGCAAAGGTAGTGGATGCCACTGTTTATCGACAGTTGGTGGGTCCGCTCATGTATTTAGTTAATACAAGACCGGACATATGCTATGCGGTGAACTAACTTTCACAAGCGATGGTTAAGCCTACCAAGCTCTTTTGCAAGGCAGGAAAGCATGTCCTGAGATATCTCAAGGGCACATCTGAGTATGGCTTATGGTACAAACAGACAGATGAGGCGAAGTTTCATGGCTTCACGGATGCAGATTGGACAGGCAGCCCAATGGACAGAAAGAGCACATCAGGAGGGGTTTTCAGTATCGGATCTACAGCAGTTTCTTGGTACAGCAGGAAACAAAGATCCATGGCACTCATTTTAGCGGAAGCAGAATACATAGCAGCAATTCAAGCTGCATGTGAGGCTATATGGATGAGGAGGATCGTGGTCGATTTGTTCGGTTCACATTTAGATCCTACAGTGATACATTATGATAATCGAAGTTGCATTAAACTCTCGATTAATCCTGTGTTTCATGATAGATCTAAAAATATTGATATCTGGTATCATCATATCAGAGATTCTATGCAGCGAAAGATCATGTTGCTTCAGTACATTCCTACAGAAGATTAGGATGCAGAAATTCTGACGAAGGCGCTCGACAGGAGAAAATTCGAATACCATAGAGGCAGGATTGGGGTGAAGGATAATCCCTATTTTGTTTAGAGGGAGTGTTGAGATTCAACAAGATGATGAGCTTAGTGAAAAGTAAGCACCTTCACTAAGTGGGGCCCGCAAGCTATTTTTAGGTGTCTATTTTTAGACATGGTGAGCATATTCTATAAGTTGTAGGATGCTATTTGTAGATGGTTGGTCAAATGTGAAAAGTATGTGAAATTCTATTTTTAGAATATTGGGCGATGTCTATTTATAGATCGTCGATCTAAAAATATATGCATGTCGATTATTATTAGCTATTAATAATAATTCGTCAATAAACATCAACTTATTCTTTTGGAGCACTTTATTTCAATGAATAGATTTGGAAAATCAGTGGGCTAAAGGAATAACGCAATTCCTAGGGTTTATTGGTGGCTCATGCATGAGGACTCAGTTAGAAATGAGGTGGCAAAGTTATGACAGAGTTGGAAGAGTAGTTTATGGAGTTGTTATTCAGTTTAACTCAGTTAAGTGAGTTAAACTCAGTTGAGATAGTTGTATCTAGTATAACTGAAAGATACACTAGTGAGAGTTAAGTGAATTAATTAGTTAATTAATTAACAACTAATAACTCACTAGCAACTGAATAGAAACAGCAGTTAACTACTTGCATGTCAGTTCCAGTGGAAACCCAGTGGAGAGATAGGTGAAAGGGTGAGATGAACTATTCGTTGTGACTATAGTGATGCATTCAATGCATCTGACACACATTGGAGTTTCCAATGAGGATTGCACAGTCTAGGCAAGGTAGATTCCAATTCATTCAGGGGTCTTCTTCAGCAAGGATTGCGCAATGGAGGCAGGCTGTCAGGAGGCAAGAAATTGGTGCATAGATATGCAAATTTATGCATGAAAGTGTGTAATGATTGTTGATTGTACTAAGAGCTTGATGTACTAATATTTGTATGAGATTATTACATGATTCCATTGATATACATAATATGATAGTTGGGGTTTTTAGATTTAAGCTTTCCCATTAAACAATTGTGTTATGTGCGACTGAATTTATTCACATGCGTTTGCAATTGAGTTTTAAATTGTCGCAAGTTTAACAGTGGAAGGATTCTGTATTTTGCAAGAAGATAAATATTGTGAGATCAGGAGGATCTGGTAATACATTAGTATTAATAAATTTCGACATCATCCTGCTCCTACAAGGATGCAGCAGATCGTTGTTGCAAAATATGCACCACTTGCCCTTCCTCAACGTTTGCATCCTCTTCCTCAAGGGGATTATCTGAAATATTTTCCAAATACACGAGGGAGGGAGGAGGATTATCTTTTGAAAAACACCTAGTTTCCTTCTACAGTTATGTTGATAACCAAAACATTGAACATGAATATGTTTGGTCGAGAATTTTTGTTCAGAGCTTAGATGGAGAATCTCGAAAGTGGTTTGGAAATTTGCCACCAAATTCAATAATAGGAATAGATGTTTTCAAGGAAGTGTTTGTAAAACAATGGGGTGACCGAAAGGATTACCTGTATTATCTCACAGATTTTGGGGCCTTAAAGAAGAAGATCGATGAGTCATTAGCAAACTTTACAAAGTGATTCAATAAATCCTATCAAAAGATTCCTGTAGAGGTCAAACCCTCTAAAACCACAGCCATGATAACCTTTCCCAGTGCCTTAGACTCCAAATTTTCACTATGGTTGAGAGCTAAGAAGCCACAAACATTGGTGGGTATGCAAGAGGCTGCTATTGGAGTGCATTCCAATATTATGGCCTCAAACAAGCTGAAAATTGAAGAGGGAAAGGGGGAATATGATAAAAAGAAAATGAAAGAGGAGAAACCATCTTCCTTATCTAAAACTCTCACAGCTGAAGAAAATATTGATCAGATGTCTAATTTGATTAAAGATATTTCTTCCAAAATGACAAAACTAGAGTTAGAAAACAGGCCTGCTGCTAGGTCCATTCAAAATGAAGGAAACAGAAATCAGAATCATTTTAGGAGACACTTTCAGCCCCAACAAATTTTACAGTGCCCAAGGAAAAATCATGATGATCAAAATATTCAGCCTCCACTGAATAATTGTACTGAAGAAAATCAGCAAGAGGAAGAAGAGGAAGATGAAGATATCAAACTTGTTGGGGAGACATCACAGTCAACTTGTTTGAATTTACAAGAATATGAAGATTAGTCTAGGATAAATCTATTTTCAGATGATCATGAAGCTCACATTCATGTTCAAAATAAGAAAAAACAACCTTAAAATCATATAAGAAATTATCCTTTGAGGTCAAAATGGGTTGTCCAATAGCCTCAACAAAAAAAAGATGTTGAAAAATTTGTTGCCAAACAAAAAGAAAAGGTTAATGATGTTCCCCCATCACCTAACCTTTCCCCAATAATCAAAACATCTTAATAAAATAAAGATTTGACTCCACTTAATTTCAGTTTCAAGTCGGAATTGAATAAAATCAAGATTCTGGTCCCACTCCTAGAATTGTTGAAAATACAGCCTACATAGAGTTATTCAAAATTCTGTTACGGCCATCTCTTTCTCCTGATTCTGTCAACCCTGAAGATGAAAATCCTACTATAGTTTTAGGCATCCATGTACAAGATCAAAATGATGATAATCCTCCACCTTTTTATCTTTCACTCAACATTCATAACAAATTGTTGCACAACTGCTTATTAGATTCTGGGGCCTCTCACAATCTGATGCCTAAGAAAGTGATGGATGAATTATGAGTCCAAAATAGTTTGTTTAAGTGTCTTTGATCCTCTCTTGTATTCTAATCTCTTTTTAACAAAATTCAAAAAGAATTATGAGTCCAATAGTTTTTTTATGTTATAGAGTCATTAGGGTAAAGTCTCTTTGAAATAAGTCTTTTAACTACTTCCAATGGTTAAGCTCATGAGTTTAACTTGAAAAGTCTTATTCATTCACCATGATTTTCCTATTTGAGGTTAAAGGCAGAATGTTAGGATCATCAGTTTTGTTAAGAATAACACAAGGATATCTTCTCTTCCTTTGAGATGCTGCTATCTTCTTCAAAATTTCTAGTTTTACAAGTATCACAAGAATGGTTGTCCTTTTCAAAAAGGTAGCAATTACCCACAAAATTGGTACAAGGAGACAAAGGAAGCATTATTCAAGTGGAACAAACAATGTTATTCCAATATTGAAGACCTATTAAAAAAATAGGTGTTGTTGACTTGAAAGGTGGTTATTTTTCATTGGGAGATACATTAAAAGGTTGGTAATTTGTTTGTTAAGGTTACGCAAATATATTACTCATTAAAGGATATATGTGTTAAAGTGCAGTACGAGTAGAAATTATTTAAAAATGTGATGGAGTTTGGTGAAATGAGTTGGAAACACGTTTAAATCATTTTTGTTTTCGTGTCATTCCCTCTTACCGAGTATTAGGGCATGCAAAGCTCTGCCTTCGTTCACTCTTGTGACAGCTACAACAAAACATTCTTATCCCTAGTTCAAAACAATTTGCTAACAAGTTCCAGCAAGTAGGGATTCATGGAGCGTAGTTGTTTCTCATTTTACAGTTGTGTATTGGTGGTTAGGTTAATTGTGAGAAGGATGGGAAAAGGAGGTAACGTGAACCGTTCAGAGCCAGCTAACACCCGTTTTTTTTACCATCGTGCCAAGTCCGAGTTCAAAGCAGCAAGTTGGTACCAATTTTTAAGGAAATTTTCAAGTGAAAATGTGGTTGTGGCTCAACCATTTGCTGATACATTCAATGATGGGGAAAAGGTCAGGATTGGGTCTCAGACCTTCAATATCACCAAAACCGTCATTGCAAGGGCAACTCAAACCTCGGCAACAGGTGAGTCCTGGCACAAGAATAACAAAACTCTCCTTAAAGTTGATTCGAATATATCATTAAACCCTGAGCATGAACATATTGGTTGGACTCCTACAATTCATATTTCATACTTTAAACCTGAGTGGCAGCATGTCATTACTACAATACAACGTTAGATAACCTGTGAGGATAGGTTTTCAACTATCCACAAATACCAAGTGAGGTTTCTAGCCCATATCTCTAGCTCCAAACCTATGAATTTGCCCTTTTTACTTCACAGATCTTTGTTATCAATGTCTCGAAAGATACAAAAAAACCCAGGCTATTCTCTTCATAATCTCTATCACAGATATTTGATTAAAATACTGGTAGTTTATCACCTAAGAAATAAAATAACTACGTGGGAGAAATTTTTAGCAGATGAGGGATTTAGAAGTATTCATACAAGGAGAAAAGTAGGAAGGTCTAGAAAGCTAAAAACTCAGGAACAGCAGTCAAACCCTACCCCTATATCAACTCCTTTATAATTTGTCCCATCTTCAATATAATCTAGTAGGCGGACTAGGAGCTTAGCCAGAAAGGCTAGAGTTCAAACCACTACATCTACACCAACAGTACAACCAAAAAATGAGGTCTACACTAACAGTTCATACAAGGAGCCACAGACCTTGAGGTCTTTCATGCAGGAGTGTAGAGAAAAACTCAAATGAAGAGATGCCCTGCTTGACAAAAACGTTATGTCTAAGAGAAAAGAGGAGGCAGCTTCCTCTTCAAAGGGTAAACACGGGAGAAGACTCACTATGACAGAGAGACCTTCAGTGGAAGTCAACCCTGAAACCTTGACATCAAGCCTTGTTCTAGAAGCTAGACAGCAAACTCAACAAAAAAATGTCATTTCAGCACCAAAGGAGCCTACTCTTTCACAAGTCTTTTCCTCACTCAAAAAGGGGAAAAGCAAAGTTTCAAATACTATCACAATGGAAGAACCTACCATACCTCAAATTTTCTCATCTATTGGTTCTTCCTCCAAGAAGAAAAAGGAAACTATAATTCATTCATATTCATCTTTTGAGGAGGATAGCAGTGAGACAGAGCTCACTGAGTCAGAGTTTAAAGAAGGACAGTCAAGCATATTCATACATGGTAGAAATAGGCCTTTATATATTCCAAACCCATACATTCAAAGGCCTCACTCCAAACCCAAGATCAAGCTCAGATTAACAAGTAAACTCATTTCCAACCATGCTCTCATGGATGAAATCATAAACATTGATGATAGCCCAGAGAATGAACCCAGGAAGAAAAAGATTCAGCAGAAAAATCAAGCACGGAAGAGGAGGTCAAACAAAAGTGTAACTAAAGTTGAAGCTATCAGGATCTTTGCTTCTATATTAGAACTCTAATGAATGAATATATAGAACTTGAAAATCTGAAGAAACACTTCATTTTTTGGCTTATACATGGTATTTTCAGATATAGCTACCCTTTTCAGAAAAGTTAGTTATTATTTTCGAATTTTGTATATGGAGGAGAAAAAGTTTCTTTTTTTTATTCTCAAAAGAATGACACTAAAAGATGATAAAGTGAATGTAGCCATAGTGGTGATGAGATTTTGCCTAGTGTCACCTAATCAATGTATCTTCCAGTTGGTTACTCCTTTCAGTTAGTTGCTCCTACACTTTTACAGATAAGGGTATAGGTGTTCTTTTCAGTTGGTAGATTGTACTTTTTGTGGAGGCAATTTTTTCCAAGAAACGAGGAGCACTCAGCCACATCAACTCAGCCACATCGAGCTCCATCTTGCCATGATCTGTCTTCATTTCTATTTCAGTTTTCTTTTAATGTTTTGGATAAGCTCTACTATATGTAGAGGGTTGTAATAAAGTCTCAGAAATAGATTTGCACTTTTTATGGAGGCTTTTTACAGAACTCCTTTTTTGTATATATACTATGTAATGCAAGGAGAAAAGGGTTCGTTGGTTGTACCTTTCATTGCATATTGTGTTATAATTTTTTGAATAAATGAAATATCCATAAGCACTCTTGAGGATTCACATTTTGTATGGTGTGTGTATTGTTCATCTACTTATGTGTTTCCATTATTCATTATTTCATTCCAGATTATGATTTACACAGTTCTTCCTCATGTTACTATCAGTATTGTAAACCTTCATGTGATATTAATTTATTTTTTTGAGTCTTGTTATCAAGCATTCTAGACTTAGTATTAACTGAGGATATTTCATGGTCATTCTTTGAGGTTTAATTAAATCATGTTTCATATTCTTGTAAGTCTTTTAAATGAACATACATGAGAAATATCTTTTGTTAGTATTGTTGTTTCAAGCTTTCCCAATTGGTTTTTTCATGTTAGTTGGAAGCTTTCTATGTAATGGGATCCTTCAAATATAGAGTGAGACTTTTATAATTATTTTTATAGATTTCTTTCACTATACATTCCGGGTCTATAATATGTGTCATCATTTACTCTTAACAATGGACCTTTGTTTTACATAGCTTTTGTTATCTTCCATTTTCTAACCATTAAGCTACAAACCTAATCTTGCTACCACATTATAAATCAGTGCCCTTATATGTGTGAGAGATTCTTAGTTGTTCAAAATCTCTTTCAGAGCGTGTGATAGCCAACCAGTTTCCAAAAAACTCAATCAATCATAAGAAAAGCCCTTGAGCTTAAGATGTCACTTGTCAGATGCTTGTCACAATCCAAGTGTTGATTCCAGTGCTAAGAGCTGCAATGGTTTTTCCTCCTCCATACTTCTTGACCTTATTTCTCCCCTGATGTGGAGAGGTATCCTTATGTCGTGACTCCTTCCTATACAAGGCCATCCTTTTCGAACGCTTGGTAATGGTATGGTCATTCAAAATAAAAAATGTACATGGTTTTCTCTGCCATAAACGTTGATTTCCAATTTTCTTATAATCAAATGGAATTTGGAATAGTTATACCTTACATGGTTGTCTTTGTTGTAGATCTGGTGAGGATAACTTGCCTTAGGTCTTCCTTCGAAATTTTCACCTCCCTTTTGATATGACATACAATCATGATCACTGGAAAGGTGTGATTCACTCTTAGTGTGCACTAATTCAAACTCATTTCTTGAAGACTCTCTTGCCTCTCTGGCTTTGGAGTCTCTTTCATCGATACACTGCAAATTTACCAAGGCCTCTTCTGCAACTTGTAATTGACATTGCAATATTTTCTTCTCCTTTTATGTTTCTTGTATAAGTCTTCTTTGTTCAACATTCCCTTCGTGAATGCTTTGGTGATGAGAAGAAGATGATGAAGAAGAATTATCACTGGAATATGGAGATGGAGGTTCCCCTTCATTTACTAAAGCATTGTCCTCTACATTTTCTTCCTTCTTCTTTTCCAATGGTAGGAAGCAGCCCAGAAGATAATCTAGATAGAATGCAGTGCAAAAATAAAAATGGTTGTAGGCATTGTGAAATATTTTCATAGCGCCCTTTTAAAAATAAAATTGTTTTAGGCACTGTGAAATACTTTCATAGCACTTCCAGAAACTCTATTTTCACTCTTGGAAATGTGAATCGATTCAACCCTCTACCAAAAATATATCTCACTAGCCTCCCATGCTTGGGGAATGATCTCCCTCATATCCCATACCAACGGTTATGCTTAGGTTCCCAACAAAAACATGTGGTAGTTTCCAGAATAGAGGCTTTGATTTAGTGCTCAAATCACTCATATTTCCATGTTTTTATACTCCAAGAAGGATCTCCTCCTGCCTTTATTTTTCTAGCATTCCCTCATCAAATTAATGTGTCGTCTTCCATCAGGAAAATATGTCACTGCCTAAAAAACATAGATGCTACAAAAATATGGTTTGGTTTACATTAACAAGTACACATAACGAACACAACTCAAAAATTGAACATCCACAAGCACATAATTCTATAGGCCTTGGGTCACATTAATTCTAGGATGAAATGAAAGGTACACACAAGTCGATGTTGAAATTTGGTTACCGGAGGACAGGTGGTTCCCTAAGACTTTGATCTTTGGCCTAGGGAAAAGTGTCCAAAAGAATTTAATTTTTCTCCAAAAGTGACTTTATAAAGTTATAAAGTCAAATCTAATTTTAAAGTGACTTTAATAAAGTCAATGTGAAATTAGAAAGTGAAAAGTGACTTTGGAAATAAATAACTAAGTGGGTCTTTATTAAAGTGGGGTGATTAAAAAAATAAAAAGTGAGATTTAAATGAGCATTTAATCTCAGCCCTAGATCTAAAGCTATCTCAGCCATTAGATTTAGGGATTCCCCAAAATTCACTTAGGGTTAGGGTAAAGGAGAAAAAGGTCATTAATTCTTTCATGAGCAGATTGAGAGAAGGAGGAGAAGAGAGCTAGAAACATTTCTAGTTTTGAGAAAGAGAATGAGAGGAGCAGTTCAGCAAATCCGTATAGCAAGGAAAGGTTGCACGTATTTCAAGGCAGCATTTCGTACAGCAATAAATTAGCATAGTTTTCGAGGCAAATTTCCGTACAGCAGTAGTGGGCATGTTTTTCGAGGTTCATACAGCAGCAAGGAGGCATAGATTTCGAGGAGAAGCAGCAACAGTGTGCAGCACGCATTCCGAGGCTGAGTTGGCACGATTTTCGAGGCTAAAAGAAGCTATTGTAATTTTCGTATAGCGGTACGAAATTTCTGGCACAGTTTTTGAGGACATACAGCATTAAATGTTGTTATCTCTTGCTGTAAAATTTCTATTATTACTATTTTTCTGATTTGGCACATTTTTCGAGGCGGGGGCAAGCACGGAAAATGAGATAATTTTGTACATTGTTTGCTGGAATTTTTCCTATATATTTTATTTCTCTGTAAAATCATTTTCCAAAAATAAAGAGAAGCTTTCGAACTGACTTTCCCCAAGAGTTGTAGGGGGTTGGGGGTTTTTCTAGGGTCAAGTTGACCAAAAAACAGCGTGTCTATTTTCAGTGTGTGGCTGATTTAATTTTCTGAGTTTTTATTTCTGCATTTCAGCACTGTGAAATTTCCAGAATTTGTGTTTTCAGAAAATATTTCTTTTTCCAGCTTGTTGAATGTATGGCTATGGGAATGGGCATTTAACTTTAAGGGAGAAACAAGGGAAAATTGAAAACTGAGGTTGGGTTATCAAATTTCTACATGGTTTCAGAGGTATTTTGCTGGAAAGTGCAGTTTGGAACAACAAGAAGAAAAATTACAGCAAGCTGATTTTTCACACAGAAACAGTACATTTACTACAACAGTGTTATTTTCAGTTTATTAGGATAGAAATCATGTCCTTGGGATTGAGGGTGGAGGATAGGTTGAATGGGCATAGTAACTACAGTGTTTAGAAAGAGATAATGCAGAGCATCTTTGAGGAGGGAGAAGTTTGGGATATCATGGTGCATACCGCACAGTACCCTGTTAATGTGCCTATTGATGTTGTTCGATTGATAGAATTTAATAAGAAGAATAACAAGGGTAAGAGACTGATTCTAGATGGAATCAAAGACCATTGCATTCCTCATGGAAGAGAAAAGAGATATGCTCATGAGATGTGGACAACATTGACCAATCTCTACCAGAGTACCAATGAAAACAGGAAAATGGTCCTAAGGGAGAAGCTGAAGACCATTAAGATGGGCAAGACTGATAGTGCAACTAGATATCTCACAAATATTACTAATGTGAGAGATGCATTGGCAACATTTGGAGAGGTCATTCCACCCACTGAGTTGGTGCGGATTGCAGTGAATGTCATTCCCAGTTCATGGTTGAACTTTTTTGATGGGGTTTGTGCCCGTGAGACCCTTCCCTCTTGGGAGAGGGGATGATTGCATATAGACAGAAATTAGAAAGAGCCAGCTTGGGGCAGCGAAACCAGTTGAGCAGGGTGAGGATGTAGCATTGTTGGCAAGAGGAAAGAAAGGCAAGGGAAAGAAGCAAGCTTCCACAAGTGTTGGTGGGGGAAAAGTCAAAGGTAAAGGTAAACAAGGGAACACGATGAAGGACTATTCCAAGGTGAAGTGTTGGAATTTTCAGAAGATGGGACACTATGCAGTTGTGTCCAAAGAAGAAGAAGAAGAGGAAGAACTAGAGCATGGCAGCATCAACAGAGATAGAGGACTTTACGGATAGCTTTGACCGAGAGTTTGGGTTCATTGCTTGTGAGTCCACTAGTGCAGGATCACCTACCATGGAAGTTGAGAGGGAGTGTGCTTTTCCTTCCACTAGCGGAGCATCTTCAGGTATCTGGTATGTTGACAGTGGAGCTTCACGTCATATGATAGGAGTCCATGAGTACTTCTCAGAGCTTTCAGAGAGTGGCACTGATATAGAGGTAGTACACGAAGATGACAGTGTTGTTAGAGCAGTCGATGTGGGAGCATTGACATTTGATAGGGAACCCAAACCTCCCTTGAAGGTGTCAAATGTTCTATATGTGCCAAGGATGAGGAAGAACCTCATATCCATCTTAGCATTGGAGGACAGACGATATGAGATATTTTTCAGGAAAGGACAGGTGCTAATATATCCCAGGGGCACTCTAGTTGAGTCAGCTAGAGTGATTGGTGTGTGCCATGCAAAGGTGTACAAGTTTCATCACCTTTTGGCATTGAGCAGTAGTACTGGAAACAAAGCTAGCAGTTCAGAGTTGTGTGATATTTGGCACCGCAGGATGGGGCACATGTATCATGGAGCCTTGAGGACATTGCGGGAGATCACTACAGGTGTGCCAGATTTCAGTACTGATCACTTTGATACATGCAGAGGATGTGCTATGGGCAAGTTTTCCAAATCCCCTTTTCCCAGTAGTGACAATAGATCGACTGGGATTCTTGATTTGATTAATTCCGATGTGAGCAGTCGGATGTCTCATGTTTCCTTGAGTGGATATGAGTATTATGTTTTATTCATTGATGATCACTCTAGAAGGACCTGTATTTATTTATTGAAGACCAAGAGTGAGGTCTTCAAGCAGTTTCAGCAGTTCAGAGCTTTTGTGGAGACTTAGATAGGTCGAAAGATCAAGTCCCTGAGGTTGGACAATGGAGGAAAGTACACCCTTGGTGAGTTTGTTGAGTATTGTGCGGAAGCAGGCACGAGCATTAAGATGGAGTTCACAGTGCCTTACAACCCCCAGCAGAACAGGGTTGCAGAGAGGAAGAACAAATCCATTGTTGGGGTTGCCAAAGCCATATTACATGATCAAGGGTTACCATTGTTTTTGTGGGTAGAGGCCTGCAACACTGTTGTATATTTGTAGAACATGAGTCTGCATCGTGCCTTGGGGCATGTGACTCCGGAGAAGGCTTTATATGGGAAGAAGCCTGATGTCGGTCATCTTCGTATCTTTGGGTGTATTTCATACTCCTACGTACCCAAGGAGAAGAGGACCAAGCTAGAGCCCACCGCAGAGAAGGGTGTCTTTGTGGGCTACAGTGAGACATCGAAGGCCTTTCGGATTTATATTCCCACACAGAGGAGAGTTGTTGTCAGGCGGGATGTGAAGTTCAAGGAGGACAAGGCTTTCAGGAGGTCACAGGAGATAGAGTATCTAGATCGGCCAGACCCTAAGGAGCAGCTAAGTCAGGCACAGGGATCCAGTGGACAGGGATCAGGAGGATCCTGAGGTACATTGATTACGGTATCAGGTCCATCAGTGAGCAATGTCTCATAGAGTCATAGGGGTGGTGCTTCGTGCAGCATGCAGAGCAGACCGCAGAGCATTTCACTGGGGATTCAACTGATGGACAGTTCACACGGTACTTCAGCGTCTACAGGTTCAGGCAGGAGGACAGTAGACAGACATTCAGGAGTTCAGGCTCTTGATGATGTTGAGGAGTTTCATTCTCCAGTGGGACAAGTGTGCTCATGGAAGAGGAAACCTAAGTGGCTTCAAGATACCTTGATAGAGGCCACATCTGTTGTTGGACCAAAGAGGCCGATCAGAGAGAGAAGACCACCTGATAGGTTCTGTAGCTATATGGAAATGGTTGCCAACATCATTGACTCTGAGCCTTCTAGCTATGAGGAGGCAGCTAGCCAGCAGGTCTGGAGAGAGGCCATGCAGGGGGATTATTCTTCTATCATGAAGAATGATGTTTGCGAGGTGGTAACAAGGCCTGAGGACAAATTCGTGGTTACTTTCAAATGGCTTTACAAAGTAAAATATGTTGCAGATGGCAGCATTGAGAAATTCAAAGCAAGGTTTGTGACTAGAGGGTTCTCCCAGGTAGAGGGAGTTGATTATGAGGATACCATTGCTCCCGTGGCTCGATATACTTCGATTAACTCCATAATATCGATAGCAGCAGAGATGGGTTGGAAGATCCACCAGATGGATGTGAAGACCGCATTTCTCAATGGCTTCATACAGGAGGAGGTGTACATTGAGAAGCCACAGGGATTTGAGGTGCATGGGAAGGAATCCCATGTGTGCAGACTAAAGAAGGCCCTTTATGGCCTAAAGCAAGCTCCCAGAGCTTGGTACTCCAGGATAGATACCTACTTGCAAGAGATGGGTTTCACAAAGAGTGATGCAGATCCAAACCTTTACTTTATTGTGATAGGTGAGGAGCCTCTAAGTTTGGTGTTGTGTGTGGATGACTTAGTCATTACGGGTGCAGAGAGACTCATAGAGCACTGCAAGAGAGATCTTGCGACGGAGTTTGAGATGAAGGACATTGACTTGATGTATTACTTTTTGGGTTTGGAGGTGTGGCAGGAGGAGGAGCATTTCTTCCTGGGGCAGGGGAAGTATATTGTGAACATCCTTGGTAGATTCCACATGGAGGATTATAGACCCATGTCAACACCGATGATCACCAACTAGAAGAAGCTTCACGCTTCAGATTCTGAGTTGGTGGATCCCACATTGTATAGATAGCTGATTGGTTCCTTGATGTATTTGGTCAACACCAGACCAGATATATGTTTTGCATTCAACACGATGAGCTAGTTCATGTGTGAGCCCAAGAGGGTGCATTGGGTTCTTGCAAAAAACATTTTGTGATGCTTGCAAGGGATAGTGGATTATGGTCTGGATTATAGGCAGGTGGATGGAGTGAGATTGGTAGGTTACACTGATTCTAATTGGGCAAGTTGTGCTTCTGATAGGAAGAGCACTTTAGGGTGTTGTTTTGGGTTGGGTTCGGCAATGGTGTCATGGTTCAGCCGAAAGCAGCAGTCAGTAGCATTGAGTTCAGCAGAAACAGAGTACATGGCAGCCAGTCTAGCTAGTTGTGAGGCCATATGGCTTCGCAAGATGTTGTTTGGCTTATTTGGTCAGTCGTTGAGACCTTTAGTGATATATTGTGATAATCAAAGTTACATTAAACTCACAAAGAATCCAATATTTCATGATAGGTCAAAGCTTATCGGCATCATATATCATTTCATCAGAGACTATGTTCAGAAGGGAGTTGTGAAGCTTGAGTATATTCCCACTGATGAGCAGGTTGCAGATATTCTTACCAAAGCCTTACCATGGGGCAAGCATGTCTACTTCAAAGACAAGATGGGTGTGGTGAGGAACACCTTCCTCGGTAAGAGGAAGTGTTGAAATTTGGTTACCGGAGGTCAGGTGGTTCCTTAAGGCTTTGATCTTTAGCCTAGGGAAAAGTGTCCAAAAGAATTTAATTTTTCTCCTAAAGTGACTCTATAAAGTTATAAAGTCAAATCTAATTTAAAAGTGACTTTAAGTGATAAAGTTACTAAGTCTAATTTTAAAGTGACTTTAATAAAGTCAATGTGAAATTAGAAAGTCAAAAGTGACTTTGGAAATAAATGACTAAGTGGGTCTTTATTAAAGTGGGGTGAATTAAAAAATAGAAAGTGAGATTTAAATGAGCATTTAATCTCAGCCCTAGATCTAAAGCTATCTCAGCCATTAGATTTAGGGATTCCCCAAAAATCACTTAGGGTTAGGTTAAAGGAGAAAAATGAGGGAAAAGGTCATTAATTCTTTCATGAGCATATTGAGAGGAGGCAGAGAAGAGAGCTGGAGACATTTCTGGTTTTCAGAAAGAGAAAGAGAGGAGCAGTTCAGCAAATCCGTATAGCAAGGAGAGTTTGAACGTATTTCAAGGCAGCAGTCCATACAGCAATAAATCAACACAGTTTTCGAGGCAGATTTTCGTACAGCAGCAGTGGGCACATTTTTCGAGGTTCGTACAGTAGCAAAGAGGCACGGATTTCGAGGAGAAGCATCAACAGTGTACAGCACGCATTCCGAGGCTGAGTTGGCACAATTTTCGAAGCTAAAAGAAGTTATTGTAATTTCCGTACATTTCATACAGCAGTAAGAAATTTCTGGCATGGTTTTCGAGGACGTGCATTAAATGCTATTATCTCTTGCTATAAAATTTCTTACTATTTTGCTGATTTGGCCAATTTTCTGAGGCAAAGGCAAGCATGAAATACGAGATAAGTCCGTACATTGTTTGCTGGAATTTTTCCTATATATTTCATTTATCTGTAAAAGCATTTTCCTGAAATAAAGAGAAGCTTTCGAACTGGTTTTCCCCAACAGTTGTAGGGGTTTTTTCCAGGGTCAATTTGACCAAAAATCAGCTTGTCTATTTTTTTTGTGTCGCTGATTTAATTTTCTGAGTTTTTATTTCTGCATTTCAGCACTGTGAAATTTCCAGAATGTGTTTTTAGAAAATATTTATTTTTCCAGCTTTTTGAATGTATGGCTATGGGAATGGGCATTTAACTTTAAGGGAGAAACAAGGATAAACTGAAAACCGGGGTTGAGTTATCAAATTTCTACAGTCGATTTGAGAGATAATAACATATAGTTATGGAATGAATGAGTTGCACACTTATTTTATTTATTTCACATGTATAGACTCGGAGGCAGGAGGAGAGGCTCCCCTCCTCCAAAATCGATGCTCCTTTTATGCACAATATTTTGCAACTGATTTTCTTCCCCTTTCTCTCTAATTGAGGGAAGTCGAAAAGACACAACATAAATGACTCTTCATTCCTAGACTCTTCAATTTATTCGAACTCCTGTATTTACATTAAATGTCTAAAATTTATTTTCTAACTCAACATGTGGAAAATCCACCACATTGTCAATTCCACCTCCATTTCTTCGTCACGAATTGGATCTAATTATCCTTCATCAGACTCCCTTCGAAGGAAAACTCATGACCTCCTGCTCATAAGATCTTCTACAGAGAAACATTCCTTCTATAGAATTGCAACACTCATGCATGTAGAATCCTCCATCGGACGGTCCTTCCACTTCACCAAAAACTCCAGATACTTTTTTCCCCTGGTGTGCTTTGCAACTCTGGTGTCCAAGACCCTCTCAACCTCTAGACCTTCTTCCATAGGCATCTGTTTCATCCAACTATGCTCGCTAAATTCTCCTCTGCTCCAATTTTTTGTAGTGGCACCTTGATCACCAACTTGATAGGGATACAAATGAGCCACATTGAAGATGGTTGAGATACCTGGGCCCATAGGTAACTCCAGTTCATAGGAATTTGCAGAAAATTTTCTTAGTATTCAGCAAGGTCCTATTTTCTTCATTTTAAGCTTTTTATACTCTCCTCTTGGGAATATTTCTTTTCTCAGGTGTGCTAATACCATCTCCCATACCTCAAAGTTTACCTCTCTTATTCTTAAATCTTCTCTTTATTTGTATTTGTGGTTCTTGTCTTGTAGTTTATGTTTTATTTCCTCATGCAATTCACTCATTGTTTCTACAAAAGCCTCCCCATCGACACTCCTCTGCTCAATTTTTCCCAACTCTCTCATCTCACAAACTCCTCTAGGATGCATTCCATATAAGATCTGAAATGAACTCTTCCTGGTGCTCCTATTGGAGAATAATTGTATGCAAACTCAACTTGAGCTAATACATGATGCCACTACTTGGGATGCTCTAGCACAATGCTCCTTAATATATTTATGAGACTTATGTCCACAAATTTGGTTTTCCTATCATATTGTGGATTATAGGTTGAGATGAAGTTCAATTTTGTTTCAAGATTATTCCACAAAGTCCTCCAAAAATGTATGAACCTAGTGTCCCTGTCAGATATTATACTCTTCGGCAAGCCAAGCAATCAGGAAATCTCATTGAAGAAAAAAGGAGCCACATGTGTAGGATCACTAGTCTTGCAACATGGGATAAAGTTAGCCATCTTCGTAATTTTTTCCACAACCACAAGTATAGATTCCTTACTTTTCTATATCCTCGGTAAACCCAAAACAAAGTCCATACTCACCGAGTCCGATGGTCTACTAGGAATGGGAAAAGGATTATACAGTCCAACATTCTGACTCCTTCCTTTCGAATGTTGACATACCTTGCATTTTTCTACATATTCCTGCACATCAACTTTCATATTTGTCCATAAGTAGAAGTGTTATAGCTTCCCATGTCTTGTCCACACCAAAATTCCCTTCCAATCCTCCATTATGCTTCTCTTGCATTTGATTCTCTCCCATTGAACAATTAGAGATACATAATTGATTATTCTTGAATAGAAAACCATCTTGCAACATAAAATCCCTCCATGGGTTGCTATCTCTTCTCACTGGGTTCTTGCATGCTTCAAAGGACTCTCGAAAATCAACATCATCCTCATACAAGTCCTTCAAACAATAAAAACCCAAAATATGCACATGGCACTCCTACATGATCAAACTCTTCCTGCTCAAAGAATTGGCTACCTTGTTCTCTTGTCCACTCACATGTTTTAGAATAAAGGTGAAACTTTGTAGGAATTCTACCCACTTGGAATGCTTATGGTTCAACTTGTGTTATTGCATTATATATTGTAATGCAGAATTGTCATAGAACAAAACAAACTCGTTGGGAATCAGACAGTTCCTCCAATGCTTCAATGCTTGAACCACCACAAAGAATTCCTTGTCATAAGAGGAGTATTTATGCTTTGATTCACTCAACTTCTCGCTAAAATATGTGATAGATCTACCTTCTTGACTCAGTACTACTCCAATGGTTGTACCAATAGCATCACATTTGACTTGGAAAAGTCGATTGAAGTCAAGTAGCTTCAACATTGGTTTCTCAGTTATCTTCTTCTTCAATATATGGAAGCTTTTCTCTGTTGTTGTCCAAAAAAATGGTTGTCTATCCTTATTTATTGTCTCAATGATGGTTGTACAAATACCACTAAAATTATTGATGAACCTCTGATAGAAGCTAGATAACCAATGAAAACTCCTAACTTCGAAATTCTCTTAGGTGAAGGCCAACTCACAATTTCCTCTATTTTCTTTGATTACATTTTCATGCCATCCTTTGAAATGAAAAATCCTAAGTATACCAACTCAGACCTCATGAAAGTACACTTCTTCATGTTAATCAACAGTTTCTCTTATTGCAACCTTTTTAGAACATACTTTACATGCCTAAGGTGTTCTTCCTTTGTTAAGCTAAAAATCAAAATATCATATCAATAAACAATAAAAAAAACTTACCGAAGAAATCCTTCAATACTGTTGGAAATACTGAGAGGGGGGTGAATCAGTATTTCTTTTCAATTGTTAATTATTACCAGTTAAATTCTTCACAATTAAATACAGAGATAGATATATATAATAATAATTTTAAGAATTAAAGAGAACTTCAATCTCCTTTTAATAATAGTATACAATATATATGAGAAGGGCACCAACCCTTTTTAATGAAACAGGCACCAACCTGTTTTCCAAGCACCAACTTGGACTTTGATGAGGCTCCGACCTCTAGGGCTTCGACCCTATCTTCTCAAGGCACCAAACTTGTGTTTAGGGGCACCTACCCCAAGGACACCAATCCCTCGGTCTTATTTTTAATAGAAACTGTGCGATGTACTTATTTGACTGTCATCAACAAGATTCTTCACTGTAATTTGTCCATCATGTGACTTCAATAGTCCTCACATAATTTTGAGCCTTCAAGGGTAAGTCCAAGCCTTCTACACATTCAGATCCGAAATATCACAGGTTCACTAGCTTGTAGTTCTAAACCTGAGCCTTCAAGGGTAAGTTCAAGCCTTCTACAATTTCAGATCCGAAGTATCACAAGTTTACTAGCTTGCAATTCTGAGCCTGAGCCTTCAAGGGTAAGTCCAATCCTTCTACAAGATCAGATCCAAAGTATCACAGGTTCTCTAGCTTGCAATTCTGAGCCTCCATAAATAATTGTCCTTAGGTCCAAAATTTATGAGTCCTCTAGAGAACCAAGGTGTAATTCGACAAGTCTATCCGAGCTACAGTTTCTCCACAGCGGTGTCCGAGCTACCACAAGAATATTCGAGCTGAATGTCCATAATTCAACCTTCTTACATGTCTGAGGTATTGAGGTTAAGGCACCGAGTAGGTGACTGTCCATTGTTCCTCCACACGCAGACTATTTATAAACCTGTCACAAATATGAACCTCATAAAAGGTGACTGTGTAATCTGTTTTCCAAGCTTGAGGAAGAATAACCCAAACAAATGTTCTTTTTAAGTCCTCCTCCGCCTTAGTTCACAAGATGTGAACTCTTCTTAAAGTTTTGTGCTTCTCGGATATTCTTCACCGAATTGTTGACTCTGAAATGGATGAACACAGATTGATATATATAGTAGTTTGTCCCTATGAAGAGACACATCCATTGGAAGAAGGGCCGACATTATATGACTGCATAGGTCGGCTTGACTGTAAATATATAATTTTTTTATCTTAAAAATTCAGTTTCTCACAAACTAATGGGAGTTTCAGGGCAAGTAAGAGCTTGTTGGAAAGAGGGAAAAATCCTCTTTAATATGGTCTAGGATTCATTGTGAAAGGATGCCTCCAAGGTGTCTAAATTTATTTTTCTTTGTGACTATTCATAAAATTTTAGTGCAGCAGGTGATTGGGACAGTAAGAGATCATTAGAGCTTCTTCATCATGGTGTGTCTTCCATGTCATCATATGTCATAGTGCAGCATCTATCAATCTTCCATTAAGAGAGCTTATATTCCATCAATGAAAATTATTGACCAACAATCTCCCCCTTTGTCATTGATGGAAATATTATAGAATTCTCTCCCCCTTTGACATCAATGGCAAATGGGATGCCCAAGTACTCCCCCTGTTATGTTGCTCCCCCTAACATGCTGCTTGATTTAATGTGATGCAAGAGCAATGACCCCCATATTTTGGCGAAGATACTCAAATGCTTCTCGTGGAAGGGGTTTTGTAAAGATATCTGCAATTTGCTCTTTTGTATTGACGTATTCCAACCTGATATTGTGTTCAGTACCTTGTTCACGGAGAAAGTGGTATTTAATTGGAATATGTTTGGTTATTGAGTGCATCACTGGATTCTTTGAAAGACTGATGGCGCTAGTATTGTCACAAAAAATAGTAATTGGTTACTTAGTTTCTATGTTGACATCCTTCAAGGCTTCTTTCATCCATAGAATTTGTGTACAACAATTAGCAGCAGCTATATATTCGGCTTTAGCAGTAGAAAGGGATATAGATGATTGCTTTTTGCTGAGCCAAGATACAAGACAATCTCCCATAAAGAATGCATTTCCATTGGTACTTTTTCGATCATCCACACTTCCGGCCCAATCAGCATTAGAATAAGCTGTCACAATAAGAGTTGAACTCTTAGGATACCAAAGACCAAAATCAGTCGTTCCTTTCAGATATCTGAGAATTCTTTTCACAACTGCTAGATGGGATTGTTTAGGACTTGATTGAAATCTCGCTACCATTCCTACTGCTTGCATAATATCTAGTCTTGTAGCAGTTAAGTATAGGAGAGCCCCAATTATTGGCCTGTAAAGAGTTGCATCTATTTGGGGGGTATCATCATCTTTGATTAATTTGCAATCTGTGGTCATTGGTGTGCTCATAGGTGCACAATCTTCCATCCCATATCTTTTAAGCATGTCTTTAAGATATTTTGCTTGAGATATAAACATGCCTACAGAGGTTTGAGATATTTGTAGCCCAAGAAAGTACGACAACTCACCAATCATTGACATCTTGAATTTTTTTGACATATTTAGAGCAAATCCATGGCTCATTTCTTCATCATTTCTAGAAAAGATTAGACCATCGACGTAAAAAAGAGTGATCAAAATTTTTTCCTTGTCCATCTTCATGTAGAGATTTCTACCTGCCACTCCCTTTTTGAAACCTTCTTGTTGCAGATAGTGATCCAACTTGGCATACCATGCTCTAGGGATTTGTTTTAATCCATACAAGGCCTTTTTTAGTTTGCATACAAGGTCTTTTCCTTCAGCAAGATCAAATCCTTCTGGTTGCTCCATGTAAACTTCCTCCTTGAGATCTCCTTTCAGGAATGCTGATTTTACATCCATTTGATAAACCTTGAATCCTTTTGAGCAAGTAAATGCTAGAAACATTCTTATGGCTTCCATTCAAGCCACTGGTGCAAAGGTTTCTTCGAAGTCAATTCCTTCGATTTGCGAATATCCTTTGCAGACAAGTCTGGCTTTATTTCTGATGATTTGTCCATCTTCATTCATCTTGTTTTTTAATGCCCATTTTGTTCCAATTATATTTTTATCTTTTGTGCGAGGTACCAGTTCCCAAGTCTCATTTTTTTTCGATTTGAGACATTTCTTCTTCCATGGCCTTTATCCAATGAGGATCTTTGCTTGCTTGAGAAAAAAATTTAGGTTCTATTAAAGATAATAGAGCCACATCATCTTTTCTAGGGTTGCTTATCATCCTTCCTCGAGTTTGGATTCCTTCATCTATATTTCCGATGACCTGTTCTTCTGGATGATATCTTTGAACAAACTTGATCTTGGGGGGAGTTGTGAAGATTCATTTTGAGGTTCTTCATTCTCCTCTTCTTTTTCAGGTTGTTCTTCTTCACTTTGTTCAAAGAAAGGCTCAACTTCCTGATCTTCAATTCCTTTTTCTGGAAGGCCTTCATCAATATTTACATCAATGCTTTCCACTATTCTTCGTAGACGATAGTTGTAACATTTGTAAGCTTTGCTCCTAGTGGAGTATCCAATAAATATTCCTTCGTCAACTCTTGAATCAAATTTACCTGGTGAGTCATCTGTTATTTTTATGAAACATTTGCTTCCAAAAACCTTGAAATATTTTACTGAAGCAGGTCTTCCTTTCCATAATTCATAAGGAGTCTTTTCATTATTTGGTCTTAGTTGAGTTCGATTTAAGGTGTAAATTGTGGTGCCAACTACTTCTCTCCAAAATTTTGGTTGCAAATCGGTTGCTAGTAGCATTGTCCTTGCCATTTCTTGAATGGTTCAGTTCCTTCTTTCAACTACTCCATTTTGCTAGGGTGTCCTAGTAGTAGAGAGTTCTCTTTCAATTCCATGCTATTTATAGAATTTATCGAACTCTTTTGAGGTGAATTCTCCTCCTCTATCTGTTCTAAGACATTTAATCTTAGAATCTTTCTCATTCTCAATGAGAGCCTTAAGATTTTTAAAACATTCAAATGCTTCGGATTTATATTTTATGAAATATATCCACATCATTCTAGTATAGTCATCAAAAAATAGAGCAAAATACCTTTCACCCTGAAGAGCTGGAGTTCTAGTTGGCCCACATAAATCTACATGAATAATTTCCAAAGGTTTTGTTGTTGAGAACTCTTTAGTTTTGTGGCTAGTTCTGGGTTGCTTTCCATGTTGGCATGGGCCACATACAACTTGATTTGGTTTGCACATTTTTGGAATATCCCTTACTGCAGTAATTTTGCTGATGTTGACTAGGTTATCAAAACTTGTATGCCCCAATCACTTGTGCCATAACCAACTTTCTTCTATTTGACTTAAGTAACATTTATCTTCTTGGATTCTACTAAGAATGTAAACATTATCTGGTGTTCTTACTCCTTTTGCCACAAGCTCTCCTGAGGACGAGTCTCTTAATTCACAATTTTTTGTACTAAAGACAACATTATGTCCTTGGTCACAAATATGGCTAACACTTAAGAGATTGTGTTTGAGCCCTTCTACCAGCAAAGTATTTTGAGCCTTTCCTAGTCCATTGACAAGGGTAGCAGTCCCTTTTCCAGTGATTTTAGCAGATCCACTTCCAAAGGATACATTTCCATTTTTCTCATTCAATGAGATAAACTTCTTTTGGTCACCTATCATATGTCTCGAGCATCCACTATCCACGAACCAATGATTTTCTTCACTATGAGCACATAGAGCTAGGCCACATTTGTCAGTTTTGAGATTTACGTTTTTAGCTTTTTCCCTTTTAGGGCAACTTTGTTCATTATGATCATAATCATCACATAATGAGCAAGACAGATCAAACTTAGCCAAAAGATCAAAGGAATTGTAAGTTTTTATTTTTTCTTGCTCTTTAGGCCCATGCAGTTGGTTTGGTTGATTATTCAATCTTGGTGCTTCATTCTTATGAGCCTTGCAATGCTTAGCTTGATGCCCAAAGTTTTTACAATTGTAACAATGTCCAAGAAAAATAGTTTGATACCTACTGTAGTAAACATAGCTTGAATCAACATTCTTCCTTGGAGTTGCTCTTTCAAATCTTGTTTTTGAGATGTGACCTTTTTCCTGAGATGATTTTTCTTCTTTTGGATGGCAAGAGAGTACATCAGCATAACTTCTAGCATTATTCTTCGTACTTGATGATTCTCCTTTGAAACCAATTCCAGACTTGTCATGTTGAGGTCTTTGAGTGTTAAGAATGTTGTCAAGAGTTAGAGAGATTTGCCAACTCCTTTTGATTTGCTCCAATTCCTTTCTTAGGGACACTATTTCAGCTTCACGTTTTTCACAGATATCATCCTTCTCTTTTAACTTGATGTTCAAAAAGTCTTCCCTTCTTTTTGCTTCCTCTCTTTCTATTTTGAGAGAAATTATCTTCTTTTGTAGATTCTCATTTTCTTCAATGGCACTCATTAGCAAACTATCCATGTTTCTTTCATCTTCTATTTCTGAGTCATCATCATTTGTAAATGCCATGAATAGTGTTTCTTTGCTTCCAACATAATTACTTTCCTCATCTGATTCATCATCGCTTTCTTTGTACTGATGCACATTTCTAGTTGATTTCCTCTTTATGACTAAGAATTCATCTTCATCAGACTCATCTTGTTTAGAAAAGAATTTCTTCTTATTAAACCCTTTCTTCGTGTACATCATTCTTTTAGAGTCTTTTTCATCATCATTATCATGTTTATGAGGACATTTTGCAGCGTAATGACCTATTCTTCCACAATTGAAACAAATGAGAGGGTACTTACCTTTTAGCTTAGATCCCCTTTTTAGTCTTCGTACAAATTGAGCTAACTCGTTTTCAGTGTCTGATTCATCTCTGTTGTAATTCCATCATTTTCCTTCTTTTGTAAACTTTGAGGCTTTGAAAGCTGCTTCTTTGAAATTTGGGATCCCTTTCCTCATCTCATAGGCAATAACGATTCCATGAAGTTCATCCATATTGAGATTATCTAGGTCCTTCATTTCTTTTATGGCACTTACTTTGGAGTCGAATCTGTCAAGAAGTGATCTCAGGATTTTTTGAACTATGTGCTTTCTTCAATATTTTCCCCTAGTCCTTTAAGAGAGTTAACCACTTCAGCTACTCTGAGGAAGTGTGATGCAATATCTTCTTCATCATCAATTTTCAGACTCTCGAATTGTCTTCTATAGGTTTGAAGCTTTGCCTTCTTAACTTTGCCTCATTTATAGCACCAGTAGATAATCCCTTTGCCTCTTCCTCTACCTCTACCTCTACCTCTCCAGTTGTTGAAAAGTGTAACTAGGATCGGTCTTCATATTGACTATGTAATTATGGAAGAAGATGTATTTTGTTGTACTTGCTTCATGGGTTTCATGAGAAAGATTTTATTATATGTTAATAGACTTCTTCTTGATGTCTATTATGGTTTTTGTCTTCTAGGTATAAATATAATTAGGTGTCATATGTATGAAGAATCTAGTCTAAAGAATGCTCCAAGACCTTGTCAAAGAAACCGTGGAAGAATAGCTTATGTCAGTCCTCAAATCTACATTGAAAGATAAGCTCATTCATGCTCCTAAATTCGGCCTTCAAGCAATAGGGAAGTTCAACCTAAATGTGAAGACAGGGCACTATATATAGTGTTGAAGCTAGGAATCATTTAACAAGAAAAAGATAGTGGATTTCTCTAAAAAGATGTGGATTTCCTGAGGTTGTTTCAGAGGATAAAAATGTGGATGTATAAAGACTAGAATAGGGTTTAAATGTGGGAATATCACAGCAAAGTTTTGCGGATTGTTCTTAGTATCGAAAGGTGCATATTCTTCTGTGAAGAAGTGCAGTGAATAAGTGTGGTTTCTCTCTGAGGTAAAAGCAGTGTTAAGTCCAGGAAGAAATGCGGATCACTATGATGTATATATGTGGATAACTCTGATATGTATGCGGATCACTATGATGAATATATCTGGATCACTATGATGAATGATTGTTGTCAAGTCTGAAGAAGAGATTCGGGCAAACACACTAATATGCACCTACAATCTATGATGGAACCAGGGCTATGTTCTATGCGGATGCAATGTTATGTGAAGGACTAAAATGGATGTGAAAGTTAAGGGTCACTGCTTGATAAGAAAAGAGAGAAAGGTAAATCTATGATGAAGAAAGGTCAGTGCAGGTTGATGAAGAAAAGAAGGATCGGCATCAGTATCAAGGTCTTGGAGACATTCATAGGTCAAGGGTCTGAGTCTTAGTCATGGTACTTGTCATTTGAAGATCTATAAGAATAATTTCTCGTGGGTTTTCCTCTCCAAGAGGGAGAGGTTTTTCCCTAGCTCTAGGACCCTACTTTTGTGTCTCTTGTAATTTTTTAATTGACTTGATGAAAGACTAAATAATATAAATAAGAGAAGACATAAGTGAATTCACAAGTAATTATCAAGAAGAGAATTTGAATTAATCATTGCCCCTCAAAATTCTCAACATGGAATCAGAGCAAAGGTGCTAAAGACAAAGGGCTATTTGACAAGAAAACACTCAAGGATCAAAATTTAGTTTTCTAGAAAGCATCAAAGCAAAATTCAAAGTCTACATTGAAAATTAAAGTCAGTTTGCAAGGAAATCCTCAAGCCATCTCAAGAAGACTTTCAACCTTATTCAAAGAATCCACACATCGAGGAGGCAATCTTTGACATCAAAGATTCTTGATATTGAAGACATTGTTGGAAGACACATCATTAAGCACCACCCAAAACTATTGAAGGCATCTTCATTCTGAAGTAATCCTTGATCATCAAGGATCCAAGATCACCTACTTTGAAATCAATCTAAGAGGGAGTTCCTGCCATCATCTTCAGCATTATCAACAAGGAAGTTGATAGAAGAATAAAAGCATTTACTCAAGTAAGTATCTTTATGACTTCACATGAATCTATCAAAATGTCTTCTTTGCAAAGAAAGAAACAAACTGGTTAAGGTTTCAAACTTTCTTGCATGGAAGAAAATGACAATGAATTTATGCCAAATACATGAAAGGAGATATAAGAGCCCAAAGGATTCTTATAGAATCCATAAAATGCTCTCTCATCTCTGATGTATGAAATCTAGAATCATCAAAAGGAATATATGAGAAATTGGTGGAGATATTCTCTATGAGTACTGCGGGAGAAGCAATCTCTCTAATATCAACTTTAGGAACTAGGAGAAGTAATGTCTGACACTGAGATGACTACGATGGTGTTGAATGCTCTGTCAGAAGAATGGGGAAACTTCACTTCAAGTTTATACGGGAAGAAATAAGCCACACCATTCCACGATTTATGGTCTCTATGTAAAATAGAGGAATCAAGATTGAAAGACAAAGTTGATACGGGATCAAGTGAAGGGAATATAGCCTTTGCAGCGATATCTAGGAAGAAAAGAAGATTCGGTAAATTTGGTCCTCGGAATAAAAGGAGAAATATGGACAAAGTATGATGCTTTGGATGTAATGAAATTGGGCATTATAATGGAGATTGTCCTAAATCTGAAAAGGACGAGAAATAAGGAAGAAGCCCATGTCTCAGAAATGAGGGAAGAACCTGATGAAAATAAATCTAAGAGAGAAGAAGTGAGGGATCTCCACTATGATTGACATCATCTTCTCATTTCAGTGATTTCTGTTAGTTGTATGATAGGAAGTAGTATAGCATCATGATCGAAGCATGGTAGGAGCTCTTGGTAAAAAAACTCATGGAAAAACCTCTCTGGTAACAATATTGATGGAAAGCAGTCATCAAGATTAAGGGTCATCATGAAAAATAGGTGCTGACATTTTCTAATGGAGTTCTCTATGAATTCACTGATTAGAAAGAAAACAGACATTAGGGGAATTTTGAAGACTAAAATGGGCCTCCTAAAGAAATTATAAAATAATAATGTAAATAATAAAATAATATTTGATTACATCATCAAATTTTAGAGGGAAAATAAGAAAAAATTGTTTTTTCAACTCGTATTTTCAACTTGTCTCCCAAAAATTTTACTCAAATTTCGACCAGGAGTACTCGTTGGATGAAAATTTTAATTCCTCGTCCAAGGAGTACTCATGTTGCATACTTTCAATGGACACTGCTACACGAAAAATGAGAAATACATGGAAAACGTGATTGCAATCACGTTTTTCCGTTTTTTCATGTATTTCTCATTTTTCGCGTAGCAGTGTCCATTGAAAGTATGCAACATGGGTCCTCCTTGGATGAGGAATTAAATTTTGCATCAAACGAGTACTCCCACTCGAAATTTGAGTAGACTCTTTGGGAGATAAGTTGAAAATATGAGTTGAAAAAGTAGTTTTATTATTTTATTATTTTTTAATGTTTTTACCCTTTTACTTAAAAAATGGTGAATCATCCCCTATGGTTGACATCGTCATCTTGAATCCTATTTGTTCTTATAAAATTTATTTTGGTTGTACATTTTTCTTAAGAGGCCCATTTTAGACCTCAAAATTCCCTTAATGATGGTTTCATCGAGAATTCCATGCTACAGAATTTTGGGTATCTCATTAAACAAATCAAACAAAACCAAAGCAAGGCTTCCAGAGGCTAAACCACCTCAACCCTCAACTATTAATTCCACCTCATAGTCATACATCACTAACCATCACCAGATTGGTCTCTACCCAAGTTGTCTAGGGCTCCAAAGCATTTGTTCCAACCAGGGATTCCAGGACTAGTAACTCAACCCACAGCTGTTGTCGGGCTTCCAGAGCATTTGTACAACCAAGGCTTCCGAGACTAATAACTCAACCCACAGCCAAAGGAACATGAGAACCAACTAGAAAACAAAAGTAAAACCTATAACACCATAGTTATCCAGTAAATGTCAAGGCTCAGAACATCCACTGTCAAACCAAACAATCTTCCATGCCAATAACAGATCTTAACCAAAAAATCACATGCATATGCCATGCATGCCAAAACTAGAAAGGAAATCATACATGAAACTTGGTACCTGCAGAGAAAATCCATTGTAGTTGCTAATCCCGATGTCCTCTTGCACTTTCCTTCTTTCCTTTGCCTTCTTTCTCCAAATCCGAAGTATGCCACACTCTTCCAAGAGTGCTCCAAGAAAACTCTAAGTATCCAAGAGTATGAGAGAGAGAGAGAGAACCAAGCTAAAACTCACAAAAGCCATGAACTAATCCTCATAAGCCTTTTTATTGATGAGGCCTTCAGTTTCTTCAATTTTCCATTATTTTCCTACATTTCCCTCCTCACATGCAACATCTGACCTTTCACCTTCCTTTTCTCCTATTTTCCATTATTTTCATAAAGAAATGTCAATAAATGGAACTTTTCCTTTCCAAATTCTTTGTCATTACCTTTTCCAATTTTCATAGCCAATAATTAATCAAAAGTGATCCCTGTCACTATGTGTTTTCCCAACATTTAGCTTGGAATACGTGTCCCATAACCATGGTTATTATTTTTCCTTTATTAACTTTATTACATGTAGCTTTAACTCAGGGTTGTTACACTTTCCACCATTGTTGGACACATCAAACTTTGCAGAACAACTAACACCAACAAAGGTCAACCCAGACTACATGGAACAGGCCACAACTAATTGAATTATGGAGACACGTATCAAGACCACTCGCCAAAAAAAATCAAATTGTATCAAGTTGTCAAAGTTGGTCAACCCCTGCACAAAGGCAAGTGGCTCACTAGGGACTAAGTTTAGCGGGAGTTTCCTCGTGTCATGGAGGAACTCAACGCAATGGGGACCATTGTTTCCTAAGGGGGGAGGACTTATCCATGTAGATATTGATGGTCACCAGCCTATTCCACTTGGACCCACACCTTATTGTAGCACAGTTTACTATTTTTGGTATTTTTTTGCGTCATAAACTTCCAGAACCATTTTCAGGGCATAAAAGACGTTTTTTTGGGGGAAAATGAGGGACTAAAAAAAGCAGTATACCAAATTATTGATCTTCTTTTTGTATCCTCTTGTAGATCTTCGAAACGAAGTATTATGATAGTCAAAGAGATATCGTATGCCAAAGTTACGACTTTGGGAAGTTGACATTTCAACTTACCCCAACGAGGCCCACAAGCTTTTGGCGTTTCATCTCTTAAGGTTAGATTTTTGGATGTTTAGGGTTTCCCATTGTTTCTTAATGATAAAAAGGCCTTTGAGCCACATTGTAACATAGTTCAGAAGGCATGTACTTGCCATATCTCTTCTCAGAGATAAGCTACCATCGCATAAACTAGTTTATTTCCATTATGTATGTAATAGTTTTTAATATTTTGTTATTAATAAAGTTTTTTTTTCATTGTGGCTCTATGTTTTTGTTTATATTTTTATTTCATTTCGTTCCTGCATTAATCTGGATTAGAATCTTCAGTTAATAATGTTGATTTCATCCTCTCCTAATCAATTTGTGCCTTAGAATCCAAACCCTATAGTAGCTTCAACTTGGAGCTTATTTCTAAGGTTTGTTTTATTACTTTGTTGACCTAATATTCTACTAAGCCATTTATTTGAATTTTATGTCTAGGTATTCCATATTATTGCATATCAAGATATCGTAACTTATAAAGGCATTTATCTATCATTGGTGTGTGATACACTACTACTTTATCAAAAACAATTGAGCCTTGTCCAGTGTATGAGTATATTCACCTGATATATTTTCATTACCTTAAGCCCTATACTTAGAATATCTTTATAGGTTAACACTGGGAAGCCTCAAAAGGAGAATTGTTGAGGTGACAGTGTCAATATCTCCTCATTGTTATTACAAGGTTCAGCCCCTCCTTGTGAACCACATCACAAGACGTGCTAGTTTTTGAAACAACTCCTCAACATGTGTACCAAGGTAATTACTCACTCCAATGCTTCTCCTCAACATATTTGTATAAGCCCACAACCAACCTCCATGAAGTGTGCTCCTCAACCTAGGATTCCTCAGTTCAAGTATCCAAATTCCAAGGAGTATGCCACATGGTGCCATGCTTTTATGTCTAAGTGCCCTCTTCCAAGGGTCTAGTGCTCATCGTCCTAGGTTAGTAATAATTCTAGATTAGATAATAACCTACTACGTAAGTATGTTATGCTAGCACTCTATCCAAGGTCAAGCATCCACTCAAATTGGTCCATGTGTCCATCAAGCATCACCAAGGGACTAGGAGACCTAGTGCTCCCCTAGCTAAGTGTAAACAATTTTTGGGGTAACCCAAGAGCTAAGAAAAATTCATGTTAATCCCTATTATATATGCAAATAATAAATATAACCATGATTCAATCACCATAAGTCAAGGCTATACTACTTATCACAGTGAATACAATTATAAACAATTAAGAAAATATCAAATTCCACCAAATGGGAAACTAAAATGATTACTAGGAATCCTAATACAATCCAACATCTCCACAATTTGTTCCAAACTTAATAAATCACAATAGGGCATTTATTGCATATGGAAAATGGAACTAAATCCTTGGATTAGCATAGACAAACAAAGAAAGGGAGCTTAGAAACATGACCATTATTGGGCTTGTAGCTTGGAAGGTGATTTTGCATGGATCGAAGAACATAACATGTATCGAGTCACCTTAATTATCTTCCATGACAATTTATTAATGAATTTCCCAAGTCCAGACTTTAAATAGCAATTTAATTTAATTGTTGTGTACTTTTTTAGAAAATGTAAAATAAGTCAATGACAGATTAAGTCATAATTTTTTATCTTAGTGAGTCAAGAGTTAATATCAACCACTGAGATTAGGGATTTCACTTGAGATTTCGGTTTGATCTTGTTAATAGGAGGTTCGAGCCAGAGGAGATACGCATTCAATTTGGCACAAGTTTGGATTAAGTGGAGCGCGGTATTTGGCAATGAGAGTGAGAAAAGGGTAGATTGAGCTAGCTAGAGTGAGACCAGGGCAAAGCGAGATGAGTAAAGAGGTCTAGCTTTCTCTTGGGCCGAGAGTTCGAGTTTCTTTGAACGTAGAATTTTTTTGTTGGGCCATGTGTGTGGCTCATACAAGCACTGAGTGAGAGAGAGAGAGGGTTGAGATCTTTTGCTAGGTATTTTCCATAGCAAAATCTTGTGTAATGATTGTAAGAAATATTTATCTTGAAGTTGAATAAGAAGCCCAACATTTGTTGGTTTTCCCCACACTCAGGTTTCCATGGTAAATGTGTTATTCTCTATTGCATGTTATTGGTTTCATGTATTTTTGTTTTTGTTGTTTATTTGGTTAAAAACCCAGAGTATTTATTGTTACAAATCAAAATAGAAAGAACTTTTTATTTCAGATATTTGATAATTTGTTGAGACAATAATTTGTAACCGGATTTAAAGAATTTAACATGGTATCAAAGCTCTAAACTCTAAATACGAATCCAAGGATATTTGACACGGGTTTGAGGACCAAAAAAATTAGATTCCAACATCCAATCTCTTCGAGGGGTTTATTCTACAATGGCTACCAGTTTTCGATATGAGGAAAGGCTTAAGATTTCTTCAAACTATTTGCAATGGAAGGTTTGAATCTTAGTTGTTCTCAAGGAGAACAAGCTATGGAAATTTTTTAATAAAACAATGGTTCTACCAATGAATGATCCAGTTGCTCTTCATATGCACGAGTTCGAGGAGGCCAAGGCACAGAGAATTATTCTCAATGGGGTCAAAGAGCATCTCATACCCCATCAGTCAGAGAAGGATGCTATGAAAAAGATATAGGATATGTTCACAAAACTATATCAGAGCAACTATCAGAGTCAAAAGATGATGCTCAAGGAAAATTTACATGGCACAAGAATGTCTAAGGGAGACATCGTGACATCTTATTTGTCTAGGCTAACACAGTTTAGGGATGATTTGGTTTTTTTTGGAGACAATATTGTTGAGGAGGAGCTATTGCGTATAGCTTTGAACATATTTTCGAATAATTGAGTTTGTCAAGTGTTTATGGGTCATAATCACCTACCTGACTAAGCAATGCTTAGGGATGATTTTGTCCAAGAGGAGATATGATAAAGTGGCCAGCGAGGAGATTAAAGGAAGAAGTTCAAAGAAGAGGATAACCTTGCTCTAGAAAGAAAGGGTAAGAAAAAGGCCAAGAAAGGGCCAAGCAATGGGTCCTCTTCCAAGGGCGAGAAGAAGAAGGATGAGAGCAAGGTTTAATGCTTTTCATGCCATATTCTCGGTCACTACACCAGCGAATGCTCGAATAAGAAGAAGGAAAAGCAAAAGAACCAAGTTAATTTATTGCATAGGTGGACGAGGTTGTAGAATAATTCGAGAATTAGTTTTCACTCATTTTGTGCCTCTTGAATTTAGTTGCCATCAATGTGTGGTAAATTGATAGTGGGCTTCTTGCGACATGATGGGAGTCCAAGAGTATTTCACCAATTTGAAGGAGGAGTTGGATTTCAACATAGAGCTTGGAGAAGATTTCAAGTACCATCTAACTAGTACTGGCATGGTCAAGTTTAAGAGGGAATCTGGTAAACCCTTGTTGGTGGTGGATGTGTTGTATGTTCCAGTTATGACAAAAACCATGATCTCAGTTGCTACCTTGGAGGGTAAGGGTTACATTGTGACCTTTGAGGAGGATAAAGAGTATATTCAGCACAAAGAACTCCAAGACAATGAAAGTGATAGGTGTCAGGAAGGGAAACTTGTTTCGATCGCAGTTTGAGCCAACACATGCACTAGTACGTTGTAGAAAATCGCTGGGAGAATTATGGCATGGGAGGATGGATCATCTTCATAATGGAGCACTTAATGTGCTCAATTAGATAGTGACGGGGATTCCAGAACTGAAGGTTGAGCAGCATGAGGTATGCAAGGGTTGTGCACTGGGTAAATATGTGAAGACCATTTTGCCGAGCAGTGACGTTATGTCCCAAGGGATTTTGGATCTAGAACACTCAAACACATGTGGTCCCATGTCAATAGTATCCTTGAGTGGATATGAGTATTATGTGACCTTAATTGACGACTTATCCAAGAAGACCTGGATCTATTTCATGAAAAATAAGGACAAGGTCTTCAGCAGATTCAAGGAGTTCAAGTCTCTAGTTGAGAATCAAACAGGGACCAAGATCAAGACATTGACGTTGGATAATGGAGGCAAGTACACCTCGAATTCCTTCAAGCACTTACGTGCTCAGGAAGGTATAAAGGAAGATTTGGTTGTTTCGTACAAACTTCAGTAGGGGTTGCAGAGAAGAAGAATGGGAATTTTGTTGGAGCGTCCAAGGCCATGATCCATGACCAAGATCTGCCTTTTTTTCATGGGAAAAGGCTTGCAACACTATTGTATCTCTATAGAATCGAAGCCCAATTGGGAATATTGACACCAGAGGAGGAATTTATAGGGAAGAAACCATATTTGGGACACATTCGCATCTTTGGGTGTTTTAGGCTGACTTATCAAGTAGGGCCGACTTGGTCATGTGGATGAAAAATTGACTCTTGACTCAAAATAAAATAATTTTTATTTTCTGACAAATAGTCCAAATGGGACTTTGACTCGTGACAAATTTCCTTTTGACTCAATAAACCTAGAAGCATGGAGAACATGCTTTGACTTGAAAATAATATTAATAATGGATGAAATAAATATTTTAATTGTACATTTGAGTTACATTGTGAAGATTAACACTAGTTACATTTCCAACACTCCCTATAGTAGTTGCAATAGAAATGAGTGATCTAATGGTTGTATATTTGGCTATTAGAGAAAAATTTTATTTGTAATCGATTCCTTCTTGTTGAGAGAATCCTCTTGCGAGAAACCTTGTCTTGTATTTGTCAATACTTCCATCAACAGCATGCTTGATTTTGTACACCCATTTGGAAGTCACCATTGATTTGTCTTTAGGTCTAGTCAATTTCTCAAACATCATTCTTCATTATGGATTGATATTCTTCTAGCATTGCAATCTTCCATACTTTATGTTTGGTTGCCTTTTCATAAGTGTTAGGTTCTATTTCAATAAGTTTAGTCATGTACACTGCATAACCTAAAATTCTCTTGGGTTTCTTGCTCTCTTTGAATGTTTCTTTTGTTGCTACATGTCCTTCGACTTCTTGTAGAGTTGATCTTAACCAAGTTGGTCTTTCTCTAGTTTCTAGAATGATGACTTGTATGTGTTCACTTGGTCCTTCTTATTTTTCTTGATGAATAATTATAGATTCGAGAGGATTGTCTTTCCTTGAATTCTCTTCATTTGTAAAGATAGGTTTTTCTTCATCATCAGAGTCAACAAGAATATTCATTAGGAGGATTTTGAGGTCTCAAATGGGTCTCCTAAGGAAATTATAAAATAATAGTGGAAATAATAAAATAAGATTAGATTACGTCATCAAATTTTAGAGGGAAAAAAGAAAAAACTAATTTTCCAACTTATCTCCCTATGGGTTTACTCAAATTTCGAACGGGAACACTCATTGGATGCAGAATTTGATTCATCATCCAAGGAGTACCATGTTGTATATTTTCGATGGACCGTGCTACACGAAAAATGAGAAATACATGAAAAACGTGATTGCAATCACATTTTTCATTTATTTCTCATTTTTCGTGTAGTAGGTTCCATCGAAAATATGCAACGTGGGTAGTACTTGGATTAGAAATTCAATTTTGCATTTAACAAGTACTCCCACTAGAAATTTGAATAAAACGTTAGGGAGATAAGTTGAAAATACAATTGAAAAAATAGTTTTATTATTTTATTATTTTTTAATATTTTTTTTTTTACCACAAAAATGGTGAATCATCCCCCATGGTTGACATCATCATCTTGAATCTTATTGGTTCTTATAAATTTTATTTTTGTTGTACATTTTTCTTAGGAGGCCCATTTTAAACCTCAAAATTTCTTTATTGCTTGGACTTCTTGTATGCAATACTTTCATCGAAAGTAACATCTTTGCTTACTTCAATACGATGTTCTTACTTGATGTAAACTCTATAATGATTTGGATGAGTTGCTATATCAAACAAAAATACTTTTCATACATGTCGAGTCCACTTTCTTCCTTTTATCCTTGGGAATGTTAATGTAAACAAGACACCCAAAAACTCTGAGTTGATCAACATTTGGCTTCTTTCCTGTAAATGCTTCTTTCGAGGTCATGTCATCAAGGATTTTGTGAGGTCTTCTCTTTTGTATGTATAATGTTGTCAAAGAGGCTTCTCCCCATTAGAATTTGGGAAGGTTTTGGTCACGTAGCATGGCTCTTGCACATTCTTTATTCACGCCATTTTTTTTACTATCAGCTCCCTCTTAATTTTTGCTTCTTTGCAAAAGGCCACAAACTCTTAAGTATATTCTCCACCATTATCTGACCTTAAGGTTTTGATATTATTTTCTATCATATTTTCCACTTCTTCCTTGAACTCTTGGAACTTCTCGAACACTTCATCTTTAGATTTAAAGAGGTATATCCAATTCTTTTTGGAGTGATCATCAATAAATGTTACATAGTATTGATGACCACCAATTGACTTCTCTACCATAAGTCCACAAACATCAGTGTATGAGGTCAAAAATTTCCTTGGATCTTGTGTCATTGCTAGTAAATGGTTTCTTCACATTCTTTCCAAGGGCACATCCCTTACACACCCCTCCACACTCTTCTTTTAATTGAGGTATATCAATAACTATTTGATTCAATGATGGAAATATCTTGTAATGGAGGTGACCACACCTTCTATGTCATAATTCACTAGGGTTTATGTCTAAATGTACTCGAGCTTGAGGAGGAGTTAGAAGTCAATACAACCACCCCTCGCGAATCACAATAGTCTTTGCATTTTCAATACTAGATCCCTTTTCCCAAACAAAAACTTTGCCATCAACAAATGCTAACCTATCACCTTTATCTTCTAAGAAAGAAATAGAAAGCAAATTCTTTTTCAAACCTAGAACAGAGGATGTTGTTGAGATGAATATTTCCACTAGATGTCACCTCCAAGGAGGTAGATCCAATCCCTTTGACAGAGTACCTATTCTTGTTTCCAAATTCCACTGAGTGAGAAGAGTTTCCTTTGATGGAGTTTTGAGTTGACCATGTTCCCCTGTCATGTGCCTTGAAGCTCCATTGTCGATTACCAATGTATTATCATCTTCAAATGAGCCTGTAAGACCAGAATAGTGACTTCCACCCATGACTTCTTTATATAGCTTGGAGATGAACTTGATGATGCAATCTTTGATGGATTCAAGGAGACTCCTAAGAGTCTTGAGACCTTTGTGATGTATCTTGCCATTGGAGAGGGAAGGAGAAGATAGTTGCTTCAAGAAAGTCTTCAAAAGTGCCAACAAGATGTGATCTTTAAGATTCCTTCCTTCACCTTAGTTCTAATACCATCTTGAGAAATCAATATGCTAGTAGATTAGGGTTGATTCCTCTTTCTTGATAATTACTTGTGAATATTTGTTGGCTTCTTATTAATATTATGTTCTCTTTATCAAGAAATTACCAAAACATAAATATCACAAAGAGATAAAGAACACCAAAAAATAGGCTCCAAGCCAGGGAAACACCCCACAAGGGGGGAAACCCAAAAATCTTCTTCTTATAGAATCGGATCAAAGTGAGATTTCCAAGACCCAAGACCTCCACAAAGAACTAAGTCATCCCTCCTTCAAATCTCCTCCAACCAAGTCAAAGTCAACAAAAGTCAATGTTGGTCAAACCTGGTCAAATTTGGTCAAACATAAAATTCGAAGTTACAATTCAAACCTACAACTTTGCAGATTTACCCTAGCACCTTTGCAAGTGTGAACAAAAACAAGCAAAAATTTAAGTTTTTCTATCTTTCTTCTTCTATTTGGCACAAAAATCGATGTGTGTGATGAAATGATCAAATGAGATTGAAGTGTCTTATATTTATAATTGTCCATGAGGTCAAAAAGGTGCCTCTTCTAGGCCGACTTGTCGAGGCAAGGCCAACTTGGTCTTGTGGATGACAAATTGACTCTTTTGACTCAAAAGAAAATATTTTTTTTTCTTACAAATAGTCCAAATGGGACTTTGACCCATGACAATTTTTCTTTTGCGTCAATAAACCCTAGAAGCATGAAGAACATGATTTGACTAAATAATAATAATAGTAATAATGAATATAATAAATATTTCAATGATACATTTGAGTTACATTATGAAGACCGGCACTCTAAGTTACATTTTCAACAGTGAGAGTTCAAAATCCTATTGTTTTTACATTCTTGCTCTCAGGAAGATAGCGGTATGCTGGGTTGTGAGGTTTGAAGAGAAGGATCTTTGGAAGTCCATCAGCATGAGTTCTTCTACAGTTGAGGTTCAGGAGGAGCAGCCACCAAAGGTTGAGTCAATGCAAATTCCTCTAACTAGAGTCACATAGGTTGGTGGGCAAAGCAAGCAAGCCAAGCAAAGAGATCAGAATGAGGAACAAAGGATTCCTCACACCTAGGCATTAAACACCAAGCACAAGGAGGAAGCGGGCCAAGTGAGCAAAGTAGACATTGAGAGAGGCCCAGGAGTATGTTAGTGCTCTGAGATATTCAGTCAAATAGTGCAAAGCTCCTCAACATTATTCTAGGTATATGACATTGATGAGTGCACTGATTGAGGTTGAACCTACTAGTTTCAGGAGGTGTCCAAGCATCAAGTGTGGATGAATGCCATGGTAGAAGAATATTCCTCCATCATGAACAACAACATATGGGAAGTTGTTCCACAACCAATGGACAAGTCAATGGTTGGCTCTAGTTGGGTGTACAAGGTCAAGCATGTTGCAAATGGTAGTGTGGAGAAATTCGAACCCGTTTTGTGCCCAAGGGATTTTCATATAAGGAAAGGATTGCTTATAACAACACCTTCACTTCGGTAGCCATATAATCATCCATGAGGGCTAACATTTTCTATAGCAGTGTAGATAAGTTGGAGGATTCACCAAATGGATGTGAAGACGACCTTCCTCGTCAATATTATCGAAGAAGAGATCTACAAAAAGCAATTGGAGGGTTTTGAGGTGCATGGGATGGATTCCCAGTGTGTGGGTTCAAGAGAGAACTTTATGGGCTCAAGCAAGCTCCCCAAGCATGGCATTCACGGATTGACAGTTATTTAACATGGGCTTCACCAAGAGTGAGGCTAACCAAACCGATACTACATTCAGGTGGAGGGTGACACTCTTTGTTGTTGTATGTTGATGACCTGTTTGTCACAAGGTTTAAGGAGCTAATAGCAAACTGCAAGCAGGATCTTGCAGAAGAGTTCGAGATGAAGCATCTGAGGTTGATGCACTGCTTTCTAGAGTTGGTGGTATGCATAGAAAGGAAAATATTTTCCTTGGACAAGGGAAATACATAGTTGGGATCTTGAAATGTTTCAGGATGGAGCACTGCAAACCCTTGGCTATACCACTTGTGACCAACTAAAAGAAGATCGATAGTTCCATATCAGAGGGAGTGGACCCTACCTCGTATATATAGTTGATTGGCTCTCCCATGTATCTGGTCAACACCAAGAAAAACATCTGTTTTACAGTGAACCCACTCCAAGTGCATTGGGTGGCTACAAAGGATGGTCTGAGACATCTCTGAGGCACATTTGAGTATGGGATGAGTTGCACTCAATTAAATGGAAGTAATTTGGAGGCGTATACTAATGCGTAATGGGTAGGCAATACAATTGACAGGAAGAGCACTTCTCGGTGCAGATTCAATGTAGGATCAAGAGCAATCTCTTGGTACAGTAAGAAACAAATATCAATTGCACTAAGTTCTACAGGAGTCAAATACATGGTTACCAGTATGGTGACGAGCAAGGTTATTTGGCTTCATAAACTCCTTGTTGGGATTTTTTATCAGGATTTGGACACGACTGTCTTTCGTTGTAATAATCATAATTATATTAAAATCTTTGAGAATCTAGTGTTCCATGAAAAATCGAAGCATATTGAAATCAAGTACCACTTCATTAGATATTGTGTACAGAAGGGACTATAAAGCGATAGTACATTCCCAAAGCCTTGATGAAGGGCAAAAATGTATTCTTCAGGGATAAGTTGGGTGTTGTGCAGAACACCTTCCTCGCTAAGAGGGAGTGTTGAGATTGTAGCTTGGAAGGAGATTTTGCACGGATCAGGTGCCATGACATGCAGTGAATCATCTTAATTATCTGCTACGACAATTATTAATGAATTTCCTAAGTCAGGACTTTAGACAACAATTTAATTTAATTGTTGAGTACCTTTTTATAAAAGGGAAAATAAGTCAACGACAAATTAAGTCATAGTTGTAGCTCTCAGTGGGTCGAGATCTAATCTCAACTATTGAGATTAGAGATTTAACTTGAGATTAGGGTTTGATCTTTTTAATAGGAGGTTTGAGCCAAAGGAGATGCACATTCAATTTGGCACAAGTTGGGATTTAGTGGAGCATAATATTTGGCACTAAGAATGAGAAAAGGCTAGATTGAGTTGGTTGGAGCGAGATCAATGCAAAGTGAGATCAACAAAGGGGTTGAGTTTTCTCTTTGGTTGAGAGGTCGAGTTTCTTTACACGCAGAAGTTTTTTTTGAGCCATGTGTGTGGGTCGTACAAAAGACCAATGAGAGAGAGGGCTAAGATCTTTTGCTATGTACTTGTCGAAGCAAATTCTTGTGAAACTACTATAACAAAATATTTCTCCTAAAGTTAAAAGAAGCCCAACATTTGTTGGTTTTCCCCACATTGGGGTTTCCAAGGTATTTTGTGTTATTCTCTATTGCATGTGATTGGTTTAGAGTATCCTTGCTTCTATTATTTATTTGGTTAAAGACCCAAAATATTTATTGTTAGAAATCATTGTTTATTTCATATAAACATATATGTGATTATTTGTTGAGACAACAGAGCCACATACATCAATCATTGCAGGGACTAAAGAAGTAATGTCTAATCAAATTGACATGAGGGAGAAGGCATTATGGGGCATTAAGGGAACTGGAAGACATTAAGATCATCCCTAACACTTGGGCACGTTAAGAAATAGTTGTCAAAGATGTTACTCAAGGTAGTCTCAAAACTTAGTAGAAGCATCCACAACAGGTTAATACTATGTATGTAGGAAGGTGATCTACGGAAAATGATATGTAGTGGCACTATTATTGTCCACAATGGGCTTGGATTTCCTACCTCCCTCGCATATTCAACACTCCCAGTGCTTTTGAAGCTCCCCTCTTTTAACGTATGTTCATCCTAACACCCTCTTTTTTGGTGCATGGTGGTCATTTCAGTTTTGAGGAATCCAAATTTCTTGAAGTTGTATGCATTCGAGTTCTTATGGTTCATCATTTGGAGTGGTATTTGATTTACCCAGTAAGCTTTCATCCTACCACCTTGCCTACCTTTGGTTTCTGCTAAACCCTTAATTTTCTCCATGGCCTCAAATTTTTTTGTATAATCAAACAATAGGGGTCACCCTACTTCAGTTTCCTTCCCCGCCAAGGAGGACAAGGTAAAGGAGTAGAATTAATAAAGGAAGGTTCATCCAAGAGGGGGATTTGGTTAGAATAAGTAAAAAAACAGTAAGTAGACATGTTGGAATCATCCCCCAAACCAAAATTTTGTTTTTAAGTGACGGTAAACATTTACTAATCATCAAAATCATTGCCTATATTGAGATACTTGTCATCAATATCCCCCTTTAAGCATTAAAATAAGATTAAAAAAGCTTAACGTATCAAATCCAAATTTTGTTTGAGTGATGAGTACGTTATTACGAACGGTTATGGTTAAGGAGCTCAACAATCAATGTCACTGACATCAAGGTACATAAAGAGCTTGGTGTTCTTCATTAAATATTAGTTCCATACCCTCATTCGTAATAGAATCCAATGGAAACATTACAATCCCCTGAATCTGGAAATCCTAAAAATGTCAAGTCTCTTGAATTTTAAGTGGGATCTAAAGTTCTACTTTCTCCATATGAAATCCAATAAGGTTTGAACCACCCTCAAATACCCTGAAACAATTATAAAAATTTAAGAAAAAAGATAAAAATAAAAAATAAACAAGAAAATGTCACTCTTCTACTTCAAAAATTGTCATTAATTGTATAGCATATTCTTAACATTAACATTAATTACATAGCAATAGTAAAGCCCTGGTGTTAAATATTAAGCTACCACGCTAATAAATTATTATTATCTTATAAATAATTGACTTACCACACCATATGCATAACACAAGCATGATGTCCTGCCCTGCAAGCGCTGTACAGACACTGAGGCGTGATGTAGGGATGCTGAAACTTGGGGTTTGGTGCCTGAAACACATTACAACCAAGCTGAAATGCATTTTAAAAAAGTGAAACGTGTTTTGAGTTTCTATATCGAAACGTGGCTTGGGGGTGCGGTGTCCCACATTCCCTGCAACTCAGACTTGCAGATCTACCGCACTTCCAAGCAATAACATATATATGTTAGAAAAAACAAAACTAGCAGTATTGCAAACCAATTCTATGGGGAGCCAGCAATAAAACTAACTACACATCACCCTCTAATCTATACAACTTTTATTTTAAAAGTGCAGGGCAGCAGCCAAGGTGCCCAAGCAGAGAAATGATGGCGCACACATGATGAAAAGGATTGATTTTGTAATGCTTCATCGCAATTAGAACACTCATATAATAACCATGATAACTATATGATAACAGGACTCAGCCAAGTCAACCCATACTTGCCATATTGACACTGCCCATCTGCCAAAAAGGTTGAGTTGGAACAGACTGGGCCAGCCTTTACAAGAGCCAGTCTAAACCAACCAAAATCTGATTGACCCAGACAGATCTGACCTGGTCAGATACTTGCCCATATTTATAAAGGCCAAAAAAGCCATTCTCCACCCACATTCGCAATTTGGCTTCTGACTGACTTTGGAGCACTCAAAAGGTCTTGCACCACGGTTTCCGGCATTTGCAGTGAGACCTAGGGCATCATGGTGGAAGCTAGGGTACAACATCATCAGGCTAACTCTACTAGGGCAAGACTGCTACAAATTTTCAAGGCTGATTTGAGGATTGAAACTTGGGGGAGATGGAGCGCCATTCTTGAAAACCAGATCTGATTTTTTCACCTGCAGGTAATGTGCATACCCTTCTTTGCATCCCGTACCAGACCTGGCTTCCAAACTACCTTGGATGACTCGGGTTGGAAGAAAAATGTTCATGAACAAGCAAGGAAAGCAATTGCCATGGTTGGCTCGGGCTTCAAATCCCCTACCTTTATGGCATTGGGCACTGACATGTTGCTCAAAGCAGTTCAAGACGTGGAAGAGGTCCTGCAAGGTATTCACAGCTTATGGAGAAGAATCCAATGCACTATCATGTTAGATGTGTGGACAGACAAGGGAAACAAAACATGCTTGATTTTCTAGTCTCTTGCCACTATCCAAAAGGAAGGTAGTGTCTTCATGAATTGCCTGATTAAATTATCACAGAGGTGCCGCTAGAAAATGTTATCCAAGTTGTTATCATAATGCTGCCATGTAACTGCATAGCAATTGTTGCCAGAGAGACACCCCATGTATTCTGGGACCCACGTTCCACTAATTGTATAGAGCTCGTATTAGAGGATACTGACCAACCTTTTTCGACCCAAGAAATTGTAGAGAACGCTAAGTCCATTACCAAAAATAACTTCAAACATACCAAGAGAGAAAAGACCAAGTTATAACTACAAACATACTAAGGGACTTAACATTATGAAGGCTTACACTAAGGCAAGGAGCTTGTTCGTAATAACCACACTAGATTTAAAATAAACTCCATTCCCTTGCAGTGTCTTGTTTCACGTAAACTTGGGTTTGACGTAAACTTAGCTTTGAAGCCGAGTCCAAATAGGAAAAAACCACCAATGACATTCAGCTTGCAACTCTTGTATGGAATAATGGTTTTTTGTTCATAAGAGTCCTACGAGTGTTGGAAAATGAGAACCTGCAATGCGGTACCTCTCCGGGGCCATGGATAGGATCAGGCAGACGATTAAAGCCATCTATGGAGGTAACGAAGCCAAATATCTGCCGCTCTGAGAAGTCATTGAGAAAGGGTGGACTAATAAACGATATAAGCCTTTACATGTCTTGTAACTAGTAAACCTAGCATTACAGTATAAGCCAAGTTTCCATGCAAATGAAGAGTTGAGTAGGGGTTTGTTTCCCTGCATTGAGTATATTTTGGGCATGATGATGTCTTACCAAACAGAGTTTTGGGCCAGCTTCAAGAATTCGGGACTGCAGATAGATTGTTTTCCATCGTGAATGTAGTTAACGCAAGGAAGGATATGCCACCAAGTACCTAACTTGCCAAGATACGGAAACAAACACTTTCTGGTACAAGGGACAGCGGTACATCAAAGTACACATCCAAATTTAATATTTATAAAACAGCTGGAATTGACGTAAAATTGCAAATCACAAGGATTCAGAGTAATTTTTTTCACTCAAACCATTCCAGTGTCCACCAATCCATTCATCAATTGACATTAAACATTAAACAATGCATCCAAAATCAGAAAGACGGTAGAGTTTTTGATTGGAGATTCTCATAAATTATTGATAGAAAAACAGTAGATGGGTACAAATGAGGTCTAAGTTTTAAACAAAGTACACATAAAAATTGTCCAATGGCATTTTCACAAAATAAAAAATAAAAACAACATAGCTGAGTACTGTCAATCGAGGAACCATGTACTCTGTTGCCATGTCATCTTCGTCTACTTGACTTAGATCCCCAGTCAACAAGATCTCCAGATAATCACTGCTCTCAAGCTAGAGGTCAACTCCATTTTTTGCAAATTTAATGAAATGGATTCTAACCTTTTGAATTGTATATGTGTCATTCCAACGCATTGGACTAAGCATGCACTTGATTTCTGATGACCCCTCTGTCCCCTTGAGCCCCTTTATCCTCTCAAAGCATTTCTACATGGATATTTTGAGGATTGAAATTCCTTTCATCCATACATGTTTTGGAAATGACAAACCAAAAAAAAAAAAAAGTTGTAACTTCGAAACTGAAATTTGGGGACTCTGGAGTGGAGAATGCCAGAACTAATGAAGAATGTTCAACCTATGGACACTAATTTCTGTAAGAAAAACTGTAAACAATGTTCTACTTCCTATCCTCTTCTCTGTTGATCTCATGAGCATGAGCATGAAATAAAAAATAAAAAAACGGTAGACATTTTGATTGGAGATTCTCATAAATCATAGATAGAAAACAGTAAATGGTTAGAATTGAGTTCTAATTTCTCAACTAAGTACATATAAAAATTGTCTGATGGCATTTTCACAAAATGGAAAAACAACATAGCTGAAATGGTCTCTAACCTTCGTATAGGCATTCCAATGCATAGGACAAAGCATGCACTTGATTTGAGATGAGTCTGGTCTCTAACCTTCGTACAGGTGCCATTCCAATGCGTAGGACAAAGCATGCACTTGATTTGTGATAAGTCCATTGCAAATGGGATAAAATGGGCAAGGGTTTGGAAAACCAAAAATCGTAAAAATAGAAAAATATCAGTAAAAATTAGCAAGCATCTAAAAAATCGCAATTGCACAGCTTTTTCACAATAAAATCTAAAAAATCGCAATTGCACAGCTTTTTCACAATAAAATCAAGATGTTTGCAACAGTGAAAGAGCCACAACCCGTGCACTCTTGGCCCTTTTATCCTCTCAAAAGTATTTCTAAATTGGATATTGAGGATTGAAATTCCTATCATCTATACATAGTATGAAAATGACTGACAAACAAACAAAAAATCTATAAGTTGAAACTTAAACTAAAATTTAGGGACACTAGAGCAGAGAATTTCAAAACTAGTGAAGAGTGTAACCTCTAAACACCACATTGGAAATGACAAACGAAAAATGTTAAAGTTGAAAGTTACTCAAGTTTTGAAACTCTAGAGCGGAGAATGTCAAAACTAATGAAGAATGTTGAACCTATCGAAACAAACTTCCAATAAGAAAAACTGTAAACAATGTTTATTTCCTTTATTCTTCTTCTCTTCGAAGCTTGTAAAGCCAAAACTTAAAATGTAAAAGTGAGCATGAAATTAAGGTTTTATGGTTTTGGGTATAAAACGGGGCAACACTTTATTATTTTGGGGTTTCCCATTAAGCCCAGTTTACACACAAAATGGGCATGAAAATAGGGTTTTTGGTATAACAGGGAGAAGCACTTAGTTTTTTTAGGGTTTCTCATCAGGACCACTTTAAACAATATTTTGGCACTGCTCAAATATGAAAAAATAATTCAGGTTGAAATCAATGTTGGCATAAAATCTAAATCGTGGTACATCTCGGACTTCATCTAGGGTATGACGTGACATCACAGGGTACAAGCAAAGGTATGTATCCCGTATGTGCATATAATGCCCAGTATGAGTACAAGGAATCCAACCCCTGGGTACACATACCCATCCTACAGAACCAAGTACTACTTCTCCAATCTCGTTGCTAATTTGATTATTCTGGTTCCATCTTTCAAACTATTTATATAGATTGCTAACTTAATTATTCTGGTTCTATCTTTCAAAGTATATATATTATAGAGAGAGATTTCTAAAAAATTGTGTTTCACTACAGCTGGTAGTGCCAATTTTGCAGTAATTGAAGTGGAAGATGTTGATCCAACATCCAATGGGATAAATAAGCATGGTGAAGAAGAGGCTGCCAAGCCATATTATTTTGCATTATATACAATGAATCTTTCATATCAAATTTTAATGCAAATGTATTGTTTTTTTTTTTTTTTAATTATGTTCAATTTATTTTATTTGTTGAATTATCATTGATCCAAGCTAAAGTCGCGTGTCAAGATTACCATTAACCAAATTGAGACTTCTATCCACTTGAGTTTAGTGACTTTGATGAAAAGTAATTATTAATTTATGTAGAAAACAAGTTCAACCCTTGCTACTCTATCTAGAATTAGATATATGTTAGTCAAGATTCGAGTATAGAAGTTTCAGACCTCATTTATCAAGTATGGATCAAATAAGATCAAGAAAACAAATCCATGAAGGGAATGGTATTGGCCATCACATTTTGTAAAAATAAAGCTTGTGTTATTAATATAAAATAGGTCTTCTAAATGACAGGGAAGAAACACAGCATGATGAAACACAGCATGATGCAGTATCCAACAATAAAGCACAGTAATTGAAAAAACAAAAAATATTAAACAACATTGCAAAACCACATAAAAATAATGAAAGGAGCTATCCAACAATAAAATATCATAATTAAAAAGAAAAAGATCAAACAACATTGGAAAACCACATCAAAAAGAATGAAAAGGAGCTACAAAATGAAAGAAGAGGGGACAGCACTACCTCAAAAAATGAGGATGAGACACAAAGCACAAGATGACCAGCAAGATTAGCCAAAAAAAACTTCATCATGAACAGCATTTCTTTCGATGAGGTAAGGATTGAAAACAACAAAGAAGAAACATCCAATGTCTTCAGATGTGAATAACTACAAACATCACCTAATTGCCATTGGATTGGAAGAAAGTTTTATATGAAAATGATGACATTATTTTTGTAGTGGCAGGTGCGAGAGGTGTATTTAGCCACAGTGGACAAGTGGAAACAACTTATTTCGGGAGTCTGGGCATAGCATCAAACAATCAAGCTTGGTGGTATGCCTGGTTCCAAGCCATTAGACTATCCAAAAACCTTCCTGCGCACAGGCTAATCATAGTTCAGGACTTAAACAATATCATCCTCATTTAAAATCCTGGCACTAGCTCACACAATCTGAAGCTACAATCAATATACAAGAAAATTAAATCAAGAATTGGCTCAATCCCAGAACACGGGGCAATCCATGTCCTATGATAACTAACACAAGCGGATGCATTGGCAAATCTAGCCACAAGGCGACCCCAAAACCTTGTGGATTGGCAGAACCACACAACCATGCCCAATCCCATTATGTATGAAATTGGTGCACGTGGAAACAAACCGGCATGCAAAGTTCACAAACACAAAACCATGCCCAATCCAATGATGTATGAAATTGGTGCACGTGGAAACAAGCCGGCATGCAAAGTGCACAAACCGGTGATGACCAGACTCCCGGTGCATGGAAAGGTTACACAGCAATTAATGAAGGTTAAGGGAGATGATTCGTGGCCCTCATCACCAATGTGGAGTGTAGTAGGCAGCTCTATCAAAACTTTCGCACAGGTGATATGCCCTCTTAGATGTGAGATATTTACAGCTCTGAAGCTGGAGTACAGGGGATACCACATCCCGCATTCATGGAGACTGCTGGGATTCTGCAATGCACTCATCTCATCATGGCAGGCAAGGGGGTGGCAGAGGTGTTATTATAGTTATCATGCAGATGGGATGTCATCTCATCATGGCAGACAGGGGGTGGCAGAGATATCATCATGGTTATGGCACTGGGTCTCCATACCAGTTGCTTTTCCTGTTTTTATTTCAGTGGTGTCAATCTGCCAAGTCAGTGGGACAAAAATGGAAATTCTGTGGCTACAAAACAATCCCCCAATCAGCATTTACAGGAGGTGGTGGTAGCAGCACGTTGGTTGCAGGTCGTTGGCTACAGGCACTATTTGGAATGGCACCTCCAGATGCGAAACTGGCAGAGCACACAGCAGCAAACAAAGAGGACGTGTTAGAGCTGCAACAACGGTTCATGGCCCTCAATTGTGCACTGACCAACTGACAGTGAAACTAACGACCACCATGAAGCAGACAATTGAAAGAACTTGTGGAAAAGGAAATGTGTTCTTCCACGTCAGCAGTGGGTTCAGAGTCATCAGCTAACCAAGTATGCTCCTCCCTGTTGGTTCCTATAGGTCTAAATGTTCCAGCTCGGCACGAAATTCTGCATGAGGAAGAAATGTCCTCTGGTAGGAAGGTAGATTAGCAAGTTCATATGAAAACAAAATGTTATAAAAATGGAGGGTTTTTTCAGAGAATTTACATTTAGACCTCTATGTAACTTTGGTTTTTTTTGTAATGGGTAAAAGCAAGCCATTGATAGGAAGGTTTATAAAATTATGGCTCTGCAGACACTATTTTGTAAGCCTGTTGTGCATGAATACAGTTTTTTTTGCTAATATAATTTACCAATTATTGTTAAAAACAATGATATATTTTTTGATATTTTCTATCCCTTAAATATTATATGCTAAAGGTTGGTATATTTATTTATTTTAATTTTTTTTTGCTACATAATGTGAGTCTTTAGATGACTGGAGTTCCTAACCTATGGCTTTGGTAGTCACAATCCAAGGGCATTTAAGCTGTCAAGATCACCTGAGGATCGCACCAGGCCTGGGCCACACCAACCCACACTTAGCATGACTGGATTTTTTCCCACGGAATTTTGAAACCTTTTCACCACGGTGTACCTTAACAGAACACCCTATCACCGTCTACTCTAAGCCTCGTGGGCCATTTTAATATATTATTTGAGTAACATTATAATAATAATTTAATTTTTTTGTTAATAATCTAATCAAATAATAAATTGATTTGAGGTATTTTTGTTTGTGGTACAAGAGATTCTTTTAACACAAAGATCTGATCATTTTAGTTAGGAGGAAACACATATTCCTAAACGTTAGGCCCACTCAAGCTAAGGACAAATTTATTTCCCATTACAATAGAATATATATATATATATATAAGAAATTAAATAAAATAGCCCAAGGAATTAGCTCAACTGGTTGTGACCAATGTTGTTGGGCATTTGGCTAGCTCTATGCCAACAGATGCCAAATTCAAATCCCCATGGGCAAGACATACTAATCTACATGGATAGGTTTACTAGCAATAACATCCACAAAGGTAAAGAAGCATTCTTTGTGTTTTCTCATGAAGTTTTCCTTATAAAAATATTGAAGAAAAAAATGCCACATAATCATAGCACTAAAATAAATGCCACATAGTTATCATTGTCTACACATTATACAAGGGCATAGTCAATTGGTCTAGCTTGGACACTTGAGACAAGGAATATTATCATCTCCACCAATGTTCAAATCCCATTTGTGGCATGTCCTATCTTCACAAGCCAACTGTTGATTGGAGCTCCTTGTGAGTCCATTGTTGTTTTGGAATAGTAAAATGATAGGAATTTCATTCTCACCTACGAACTTGAAGATAGAACAAATTGTATCCCAATAAAAAAAAATTGAAAACATAGATAAACCATATAATAATATGTTAAACCACAAATATAATGGTTCATAACAATCCTTGCAGAGTTAAGTATGTTAAAATACATATAAAATTTGCGAAATCACGGTTCAAGTTTTATAGTATAAGCACCATGCCAACTCAACTTTTGGAATAGTAAAATGATAGGAATTTCATTCTCACCTACGAACTTGAAGATAGAACAAATTGTATCCCAATAAAAAAAAATGAAAACATAGACAAACCATATAATAATAGTTAAACCACAAATATAATGGTTCATAGCAATCCTTGCAGAGTTAAGTATGTTAAAATACATATAAAATTTGCGAAATCACGGTTCAAGTTTTATAGTATAAGCACCATGCCAACTCAACTTTTTCTCTGATGTTGGTTTCTAAAATTCCAACTAAACTGACTTGGCCGTTGAAATTTAAGATATTTGGAAGGAAGGCTTAAAATTTCCAATATTAACCCCAAAAATAGGGTCATAGTATTGTGCAGTTTAGCCATAGAATTCCTGATTTTGCTTAAAAATGTGGAAACGTCTACTAAAGAAGGCATGTGACTAATTTTTTTATTCTCCGGTACAAGTCACTAACTCACTACCCTTTCAAAAGAACCATCTTGCCTTCCAAATGCAGCACCCACTCTAATTTCTTTTAAATCCTAAAAAGTAGGCTGCTTTGGTAAAAACAAAGTTGCTTAGGAGGAGGAGTGGAAGAGGGAGCAGACAGTGACATTTTCAAAATCTTCCGGGTCAAAAGTGAATTGGGAATGAATTTTTATATAATATATATTTTGATGCATATATGTACAAAAGCATTTAGAATGATGAATCAGTTATAAAAAAACATAAAAACATAGGTTAAACCATATAACCTCAATCATCTAGAAGTTATAATCTTCGTCAACCACGTGTCCACAAGTTACAAGTTTTCATTTATATAGCATGTAAGAGTGCACATTATCAAAATAGCATAGAGTGCAGTCCATCTTTGAACCAAAAATACATAAACAAATAGGCTCTAGATACCTACATGTCATCAAAAATCATTGCCTATCTTGGGATCTTTGTCGTTAATATCATCCTCTAAGCAATCAACATAAGATAGGAAAAACGTAGCATGTCAAGTCAAGATTTTGTTTGAGTGAAGAACACATTTTTAGTAGAGTTGTGATTGAGGAGTTTGACAATCAATGTCACTAACATCAAGGTACATAGAGGGTTTGGTTCTCTTGATTAAATATGAGTTCCATACCCTAGTACATGACAAAATCCAATGGAAACATTGCAATCCCCCAAACCAAATCCTGAAAAACTAATAAGTTTGTTGGATTTTGAGTGAGATCTAAAAAAACTATACTTTCTTCATATGAAATCCAATGAGGTAGAAACCACTCTCAAACATCCTGAGTCATTTCATGGTAATGTTAAAAATTTAAGTAAAAATTTACTTGAATATTAGGCTGTCGTACTCAAAAGCTCTTGTTTCTTTGAAAAAAAATTGTGTTTGGAACATTTTTGTGAAAAAGCCAAGGAGCAAATTTTTTTTGCAAAAGCGCACTCCCGATGCGCTCCGGGAGTGGATTCGAGAGGGAGGGGGCCTCTCCCTGCAACCCTGGGTAAAAGTGTGGGCTTATATTCACTAAAAATGAAAAAACGTGTTTACCTTTTGTAAACAACAATTTGGCTTTTTAACCATGCCCAAACAATCAATTATTGCACAATAGTAACTCCTATGTGTTGCACTGAAGGTTAAACAAGGAAGATGAGGATATTCATAATAGGCAAATGCAAGGTATATACTATACACCTTCGTGACGGATATGTTACCTGTTTCAGCCTAACAGCCACATTATGGGCCCAGAATCCAGATGACATGGAGCTATGGAGCTATGACATCATATACTCTCTAATGGGGAGAGCGTTGATATTTTTAATGTATCCACATGAGACACGCCTTTTTACTTTAAACAATCCATTTTCTTGCTCATGAAATCATTCTTTAATTACAACATTTGCCAATATGTTGTATGTTGCTTGTGCATCACAGTTTAGTCTCTAACAAGACCTTCTAATTAGATAACTTAGAACAGATGTGAAGTCCGTCATAGAAGCCCATTGTATATACTAAAAAGATAAAACTTGCCAAATTTAGTTAAAAAAACATTGTTTCTTGTCTGGCTAAAGACAGTTGATACAAATTGCCTATGAATCTGAATCTGCGGGGAGTTACTTTTAAAAATTTGCCCACACCATATAGACGTTAAAGTAAATATCAGATGCATAAACAAATATATGCATAGTAATCGGTCAAAAAATTAAATTATATTGGATTGAATTTCACAAATACCTTGATCTTACTCATCAGCCAGAAACGCCAAGGTGTTACAATTAGAAAACATGTACAGAAAGAAACACCTAGAATAGCCTAGAAACACCTTAACAAAGAAAATATACATTCAGAACAGTTTGAATTCAAAATGAAATCGTTCCTTATTTATTATGTTTCTAACACTATTACAGTTGACAACAATTGTCTGATCTTGTAAAAAATAATGGGTCAGAAGGTGAAATTCCAGTGCTCACTAAAAAACAGAATTAGTATTCGAACGTAACATTCTAAAAACGCACAAATAATGGGTCAGAAGGTGAAATTCCAGTGCTCACTAAAGAAACAGAATTAGTATTCAAACGTAACATTCTAAAACCGCACGAAGCCATTTGCTAGTTTTAAATTTAATTAAAAATGGGTGCAGACTAATCATCCAGTCTAAAATACTCTAGTTGTGCTTTTGAAAGTGTATGTGATCTAATCCTAATAGGAAAACTTCTTTCAAGTTTTTATATTTTTATGAAGAGGTTATATTGACTAAAGAAGATGTGAAACCTGAGTAGCAGCCTTCTGCCACAGACAACATTGGCTTAATCCCTTTTCCCAGATAAATTTTACATTTTCTGAGTCAGGGAAAGGAGTGGGACCTAGAACAGTACGTTCAGGATTTACAATTAGCCTATGTAATCAAGGGAGAATCTAAATGTGTCACCTAGCATGTTTTCAAATCTAAAGCATAAACATTCCTTGTCGCATGTGTCAAAGCATTCTGCCGAACCTTCTTATGCACCATGAACATAACAAACCAATCTTGTTGAAGTTTGCTGCAATAGGCAAAGTGACATCACGGAATGCATAATACACCTCCAATACCAGGGTGAAGTTAGAACCAACTTCTTCCATAAAAGTACTGCAACAAACCCCCACCCCAATAAAATAAACTAATGGATTCATCTCATCAGCAACTTCATTGGCTAATGAAAGACATCGAATTGAACTACAAACTTACAGAGCCTTCCCATCCAAAAACATTGTCTTATAAGTAGTCCTTAACCATAAAGATACCAATCTAATATGTAATATTCCAGAGAAACACAGCCAAATACACAACTTGACCTGCATAAAATATGGGTGGATGAATTACCACCTTTCCGAGTTTAACCACTGAACATAAATACGAATTATCCTAGAGACGTGCTTAAAAATCTCAATCAAATAAACGTGTGTCGCAACAAGAGAATAATACAACAAAAAGCTGAACCACATATCTGTTTACCTTTCACAGGTTCCTCACACCAGGTATACAGAACTTCTAAAATGTCAGCAGACTTAGTCAGATTTGAAAGGCTATTTCATCCTCGGAGTTTACGAGTATGTAGCAAACATTGGCATCCAGACTTCTACATTAAAGGTCGAAATCTTCATCCTGAAGGGCTACCATTTGTGCTGCAGCCTCTTCTTCTTCTTCATCAAGAACAAGGTAGGGGTTCTTGTCTACCGGTTGGAACTTGTAAAATGTGAATATATAGAAGGCAAGGCTTACAGCCTCTTCTGCACCATTGCTCACCCACCTGTACTTGTATGCCGTGATTGTTATGAGGGCGTAAACCACGATTCTGGTAAAATACAAATAGCTGACAACAACAATATAAAATTGCCTGAAAAGGGTCAATTTTGCCAAGTTCCTAGCCGCCTTCCCATCAGTCTTGGATGCTTCACGGAGATTTTTGATCGACCAAACAATTGGAAAAATGATTGCACAACAGCAGACAATATCTATAAGCAAAAATGCCTGCTCCCATGTAAACCAATCTTTTGTAGAAGGTCCAGTCTCAGCGATAACTATGCTGGCAATGTTAGCAAAAACTTGCAATGGGATCACAATCATAAGAACATTTTTCTCTCTTTCCTGAAGATAAGGCTTCAAAAAGGACCAACCTGTACCTATGAGAACTATTACAGTGAAGAGCAGGATGCCCTTAAAAAACCCAAAGACATAGAATGCAATATCCCATCCATGGGCAGTTCCTGTCCTCTTCACATGCAATTTATCCTCGGCTACACATATCAGATTCAGTGCTTTGAACAGGAGCAATGCACACATAAGAACATGGATTCTATGCACCGTGGCCCTCTGTTTTACACAGACATAAATCCAAACCCCAAGGAAAATCGCATACCCAAAAAAGAAACAAAAGTAAAGTGAGGGCAATTGGGTCTGACCTGCAGGAAGGAAATCCTTCACATTGCCCTCCAAGTTGTACATTTTGGTGTGGACATTCATTGAAATTCTGTACTGAGTATGACAATTTGCAAAAAAGAGACTATACTCATTGGCATCTACAACAGGGTATGAGTTATTATATGTATTGTCTGGACGCCGCAGCTCCTTGAAGTTGAACAGCGGCGTGATGAAATGACTGTCGAGGACACAATAATTGGGATTCTCCTCCAATTCTACCAGAACCTGCACCAAAGATTCGTCTGATAGTAAGAAAAAACCCATCGTAGAGAGTTCAGGATCAGGACCTTGCTGTGTGCTCGTCCATGCCACATCCTTTACAGAAATTTCAACATGCCCCGTGTGAGTGAACCCAAATTTTTCAAACATAATCATGGCTCTAGAATCCGAATCTATTCTCGAGTCCCTGATCTCCGCCGAGCAAATGGGTAGGATGGCAATCCAAATTGCTGCTATGACCTGAACATAGATGCACAACACAGTGGGGAATCTGAGGTTTCCCATGGCTGGAACACCCAATTCCGGACCCAGATCTAAGCGTTTGAGAAAAAACCCAAAAGGAATCAAGACTTATGGAACATGGGAATTGTTAAACTGCAGGTAAGCGAGTAATAGAGGGAGGGAATCTATAGAAAGCAATAGGAATCCTATATTGATTGAACAGAGATCGATTGTTCATACGGTATAAAAAGGCAGTGAATTTTCTGGGCTAGGGTTTTACAACAATAACAGTCCATCCAACCCTCCTCTTACTTCGATTCCAATCATGCACCAGGAATTCATCGGTCCACGCGGACTTTGAAGGTCGTGAATTTCGTACATGTTTTTTCTTCGTATGCCATGAATTTTGTATTTGTACCAGGTGGGTTAAAACCTAACTCCAAATCTTACTCGGTCTTTCAAGTTTTCACCGCGATTTGGATTCGGTCCCATACTTACTTCACCCTAAGTGCGGGTTCCACAATTTATGGCAAACCTTCCATCAGGCAGCCATGAATTAATAGTGAGCCTTTAATGTATATTGCGTGATAAATGAGTTTTTATTGTCCAGGCCTTTAAAGAGAAGTGATGTGGACGCATTTTGATGAAAGTTTCCTAGTTAAAAAAAGTCCGTATTTATAATAAATTAAATTTGGCATAAAGTGTAGCAATAGATGAAATGGTTTTTTTCAATCTATCTAATTTTACTCAAAAATTTTACAAGTAGCAATTGTTTTGTCTCTAAAAATGCATGCACCAAAATAATAGAAAGTTTGGGAAGATCATCTTGAAAAATTTAATCACTAAATATAAAAACTCTTTTTTATAATAAAATAACTAGCAATTGCACATGTGGTGCAAAGGAACGCCAAAAGGAGGCGAATGGTGTATGAAGATGTTGGCAGAAAGCAGTTTTAGTTGTAAATAGACTATGATGTCGTTTGACAACATCTCCAGGTCGGCAATTGCTTGTTTGGAATGAGAACTCCATCTTGTTCCCACAATGTTTGACGAAACATAAAAACTGTGAAGGAGAAAACCAAGATAGATCTAATGAGTAGGTATATATTCAAATGGACTTTGTTTCTGAAAGTGGTTAGGACTCGCTAGGTGCAAGATGAGATCGAAAGTTACAAAAGTCTTCGAATTTGAAATTGATTTTATGAACGTAGAATCTTTTTTGTGGACAAACTTGGCAAATAGAAATTGAATTTCTGTTGAACAAGTCAAATGCAATTGTAACTTCTGTAAGTGAAGAATGAACTTCTTAGATATGCAGTTTACAATTTATAGTTTTAGTACAAAAGAGAGATGACATTGAACTTGATATTAGCAGCTCTTAGAGCAAGCAATTAAGTGAAATGTTCAGCAATTATGTATAAATAACCAGCAACAGTCAAGAGAGCTTCTTGATTGAATTTGACATATAATCATAGAACATTATCAATTTCAAAAGTCATGGAATTTTTTTTCTAAAAGTTGTGTTGATGTTTTTATGAAATGTTCATTATATTTTGCAGAAAAGAAGCAGGTGTATACAAAACAGAATTTTGTAATTAAAAGTTCCAAAAGTGATTTCAAAGTGACTAGGTGGACAACAGAGGTCATTCATTAAGGCTTAGAGAAATGTATGTTAAGAAAAAACAAATTGTGCTGAAATTACTCTTTTGCTAAAGCTTGTGAAAATGTATCTAACATGCAAGGCTGTGATTTTTTCTTTTTATATATAGAAATTTCTGAGTAGCAAGAGTTTAGAAAGTAAGATGTGATGTATATTTTTCGAAGACAAAATAAGATGTATTGACAAAATAGCATCATGTGTAGCATGGTGGTTAGATGCTTTCGGGAAATACTAGTCGTATAGACAAAGTGTTGCTCGACAACGACAGCACCATTTGATGTCAAGAGTAGGTACACGGTCAAGATAGTATGCTCAGATTTCTCTATGTGCATCTCGTTCATGAATGTGGATGAAGAGATTCATCCAATTTCTTATTCGTTGGAGTAGTTGTATTGCGGGGCGCAACCAATAAAGAGGCAGAGTAGGTGGACGCAGGAATCGCTCCTGCACATTAAGAAGTGCAGCTTCTTGTTCATTGATTTCGTTGCAAAACTGGTGGAGCTGTGAGATGTATCTACGATCCATTATGTTCCTGCAAGGAAATTGAAAGCATGTTAGTGAACAATGTACAGGAGATATAGTCAAATGGTAAAGCAAAATAGCGAATAGCAAGTGGGATGGTAATGAACGGACTCTTGATACTGCTGTGAAAGTAAGACCTTGTCGATCAATGTTTACGATGTCGATTGTTGCGTTATCTAGTGTCATGCCTTGTGATTTATGGATTGTTAAGGCCCATGCCATGCGAAGCGGTATTTGTGTTCGTGAGCCCCTTGTTATGGGGGGAATCAGCACAAATTTAGTATTTGAAGGATCCCATGGTGGACCATTGTAGTGAAGAAAGTCGACTACAACAAATAATGGTAGTTCGGGTGGCTTAGATGTTGGTGCATATACGAGTGCGTGGACGGTGCCGAGTGCACCATTGACAAGGCCAGCCTCAATCCACAAGTTTCTTGTTAGAATAACTCGTTGTCCAATGCAAAGGATAATTTTTGCAGCTAGTTGTTCATCTTCCAGTTTGTTGCCTCTAAATTCCTTCCATTGGATTGCGTAGGAACGTGCGATTGGTTGGTTGAGTGTTTTCAACATGGTTTTATTGTGCATGTCAACATCCTCATTTGTTGCGTATAGATGCATTGAACTTGAGAATGATTGGACCTCGGCTTCAGGAAGATATGTTTTTGAGCGTGTCATAAGAAGCTTCCAATCATCAATAGTGGGTGTTGCATTGCAAAGGTTGGAGAGGAGTTCGCGGAAGGAAATCTGAGCAGGGCTAGTTCCTTGTTGGCGGAAAACTGTCGACAGTGTAACCACGGTATCAAAGCTTTGCCATAGTGCAGTGCCACGAGAAGTGCCTACATACATTGGTGTGTCTCTGACAGGTGGAAGTTGGGTAAGGTCCCCCACGAGAATTATAGAACGTCCACCAAAAGGGCTGCTTTTATCTGATGGGAATGCTTCCCGCAAGCGATCATCGATTTGAGAAAGCAATTTAGGACCAATGAAGCTCATTTCATCAATTAGAATGTATTTCACATCTCGGAGCTGTTCTTGAAGGTTTAGGAGGGCTTGACCCTCTAAAGGTTGCATAGAGGATACAGGGATGCGAAGAGCAGAGTGGATTGTCAATGCATTGATGTGGAATGCTGCAACACCGGTTGGAGCAAGCAAGAGGAGGGGGTTTGTTCCATTGGTGGAGTTTTCAAGGAAGGCATTTTTTAGGCACTCAATTAGGAATGAATTTCCAGTACCAGCGGTGCCTTGGATTATCATTTTTAAAATTGATCCTGTGTCGTGTGTGCGGAAGTGGGAGAAAATGATATTGAATGTAATGGTTTGGCTTGGGGACAAGGAGGAAAGTGAATGTGAGCATGGAGTTTGGATTTGGTGGACTGTTGTGGAGGAGCGGTTGAAGTTGATGAAGCGGATGGCTATTTCTTGTAGTTGTGAAGGGATAATGGAGTCGGCCCAATTATAATTTGCATCAAAGTCACGATGGCCAAGCATTTCAAGTTCATCGAGGAGGATGTTGTTTCTTGGGTGGAGTTGAGAGAGAATTTTCCATTCAGGCATGTCGAGTGTGGGGGCATGGGAAGGGGCATCAGGAGATGAACAGGAAGAGTCGGCATCAGCAGGGTCGATTGGGGTGCGGTGAACATGTCAAGGTTTATATGTGTGTCTAGTTTGTTCCCAGTGTGCAACAATGGCCGCGTCAGACGTGCCGATGTCGTCAGGGAGGGTACAGAAAGGGCAGTATAGGAGGAGTTCGCTCCAACAAAAGTCCACATAGGAGGATGAGTCTTTCAATGGGATGGTGGTGTAACGAGGAAGGACACGTACAACCATAGGAGGGAAGATGTGTTTCCAAGGTGTTTTTTTGCGGCGGGAGGAGAAGGTCCAAGAGCGTGCAACTTCAATAAGAGGCAAATCCTCAAGTGCAGGTGGTCTATGCATGTATGAGATGATGAAAGGTGTTGATGGAGGATCAGCATCCAATTCTTGTGAAACACGTTTGAATACTTGTTTTTTCACATTGAGGGATACAAAAGAACGATTGCACTTTACTAGTGGGAGTTTTTGCAGCATGTGGCATGTTTCTTGTGCACCAATGTCTCGGTCACCAACAATTTCGGTTAGAACTTTGCGGACGATAGTAATAGTAGGAGCATCGGGTGGGGAACATTGGGAGAGACGGGAAAGCATTTGGTAGTAGCTTTCAGACTTTGCCTCTGCTTTTGTTGCATACTTTGAAATGTAGTTCAAGACAACATGGCGTGATAGAATTGGTTGGAAGCCCATGTTTTCCCTCCATATTGCAAGAAGATGAGCATTGTGCACATTTAGCTTGTCATCATTTCTAGCAGGGGCGTACAATTTACGACCAGTATTATCAATGTGAAGAGATGATGCGTCGTGAACTTCCCATGGGGCTCCATAGCGGCAACTTGTTTTGTTATTTCTTTTGCGCAAACATGTACTAGAGTGGCACGTTGTGTGTCTTTGAATAGAATTGACAAGTTGCTCATAGTCTTGCAACTGATTGGCTGTAAGAATTTCATGTGTTTGGAGGAGGCATGGGTCTTGCATAGACGAATGATTTATCCCAACAGCCCGGTTTTGAATGGGACGAGGGTTCCAAGCAGTAATGTATGCATCGAAGAATTCTTTAGCTGCACGGAAAGCAGAAGCATCGGTCCAATCCAAAGTGTCCATAGTAGGTGCATTTGGAAGCCATAAGAAACCATGGATATGTGCGGAGCCGCGATGTTGCCATTCATACCTAAAAAAAAAGGGGAAAATAAATAAGATGGATGTGTGGAAGTGAAGTTAATGAAAGGCAAGAGAAGGAAGGAATAGTATGCATACATGCACCAGTAATCCTTTACAAGGAATCCTTTAAGAAGCAATTCTTCGAGGAATATTGTGAATCTGCAATGGATGTATTGAGATGCACGGTGAGGGTTTGCAACAACATTTTGGATTCTCCATTGACTTTGCTCATGTGAATTGGATGGAGGATTGGAAGGGATGGTACTATGCAAGTTAGGCCATTTGGTATCAGCTGCACTGAGTGTGAAGAATATGGTAGGGGTACCTTGTTGAATGATCATGTCGTGAAGCTCCTTTCTAGCTTTAGTCCAGAATGAACGACTGCCGCGCAAGGATGACCCGAAGCGCATAATTTGGTCTGGAATGGTGGAAGGGGGAATTTGTTGAAGGTGGTGGCGAAGGTCAGCGATTGTTGCTGGAAGGGTGTTTGAAAGGTCTCTTTTCATGAAGATAGAGGCAGTTGCTTGGCTGCGATGGCGCATGATGAGGTTGTACAAGTAGTAGAGGAAGCGCTGATGTTGTGCAAAGCGGTTGTCATGGTAGCGTATTAGATGCAAAGCGTATTCTTGCATATCTACTTTTGCAATTCTTGGTTGATTAATCATTGCAGAGCTGGTGGGGAAGAGGGTGGGGAAGGCCATGGAGAAGAGGCCTTCTGTGTTGTATTCATTGATTGGGGAGAGGCCAATGATGGGCCATTGAAGTGAATGGATCGGTGAGCGATTGGAGGATTCTATGTAGGCAAGTATTTCATCTATTTCTGAATGAGAGTTTGGCAGATTTGCAACAAAGGAGGATGGGTGGAGGTCAGATGGAGATGGTTGGGGAAGTTCAGAATCAAAATTTTCAAGAATGCCTTGTTGCAGTGGGATGGAAGATGTGTTGGCATGGCGTAGCATGTTGGAAATGTTGGTGGGCACAATAGGCAAAGCATTCGGGGAATGTTGGTTAATATAGACATCTTTGTAATATGGATCATTTTGTAGTTTGAATTGCAATGCTGCATGAACACGTGATCTACTGAAAAAAATTCATACGATTTTTCATCATAACTAGTTTTTTTTACAACAAGGATGTCTAGTTCTGATAGCATGCGAGGAAGAGAGGTCACAATATTAGTGATATCTTGAGGAAAGCTAATAGTGTGGCCGGAATATTTTAGTTGGCCACCACGGTGCATGGGTGACTTGAATAATGGGGTTGACATGAGCAATCAACATCTCTTCAACTTGAGTCAGGCAGGAGAGCACATGCGGTTGTATACCTGGGTCCATGTTGTTTGCGAAGGAGAAACGGTGGGTTGTTTGTTCGCCAACACAACGGGCACAAGAGATGTTTCCGTTATTTGTTTTTGTTTTCATGGATGGGTAAGCTTCATAACAAACTGAGCAAACTTGGATGGGACTAAGTGCATCGATTTTTTCACGAAAGCGAAGATGTGCATGTTGGAGTTGGATGGGGAGGAATTGTTGCGCAGGTGGAGAAGGAGGAAGATGGCGCGGGACATGGAAAGGGTAGGCGAGAGGTGAAGGAATTGTAGGGAATGGAAAGGGCTGGCTAGGGAGGGGAGTTGTAAGGGTAAATGCAAAAGTGTGGGTGGGATGTAGTGGAAGGAGGGTACTTTGTGAAGGAATGGGAGTTTGGTGTGTGGTGGATTAAGAGAGAAGGTTGGCCTGGCGAGTTGCAAAGAGGAGACGACGACGTGCATTAATTCTTTCTTTGTTAAGTGTGTAGTGGCGGCGACGTTGTTCCCTTTGCAAAATATTGTCTGGTGTGGTTGGCATAGATGTTGCAAACAAAGAAAGGATGTCAAATGCATGAAGTATAATGAAAGAAGAGGGAAGCATGAAGATGCAGCAGTCTATTTCATATTTTTTGTTTTGTTATTTATTATTTTTGGTGAGATTTTTTGTTGTGTTATGTATTTCATCATAGAAATAGTAGTATGGAAATGGTGTGAGTGAATTTTGAAGTGGAAATGTATTGAATATGGTTTGCATAAAAATGAGTGTTGCATATTCGAAATGGGAGAGTATGTGTTTTGAAAGCAAGAACATGTTGCATTTATTGGCTAGAGAAAATCAAAGGCATATATTGTATTTTTGCAAAGAAGAAGAAGCAATTTTTCTATTATATTCCATACTAAGCATAGCATATTGACATTTGCATTTACAAAATGTGTGTGTTGCAAACAAGATGAAGGCACGAAGGAGGAAAGGGAAAACCACGTGTGTAAATGTTCATATATTAAGAAGATCCATTACAACATAGTGGAATGACATATAAACAAAATGTAATGAAGAAACGAGTTGATGCCCATACATTTAGGAGGACTATTAGAAATGGAAAGGGGTTGTAAAGATATAGTAACGATTACAAAACATACATGCAAAATCGACGATGCATGGCAAGTGAGGCAAAAAAGCGTTGAAAGTTCAACGATGGGAAGAGGCAACAAATGTATGGCTAAAGGCGGCGACAGACTTTGTTCACAGGGGAAGTGGAAGGTTGCAAGAGCTGAAGGAGGATTTTCAACGCATCAGCATAAGGCAGATATTCTGCGTGCATAACAGTTGGTCGCACTCGTTCGATGCCGTTGAAGGTGTCCCTCTTTAAAGATAGTGTGAAGAGGAATTGTCGCCCTTTGATTTTGCTATATATGTCAAGGACAACTTGAGGATCTGTTGAGAGGAGGAAAAGGTCCTCTGCAGAGATGCCTAGGAGGCCATTTGCGGCCTCGTCAAAAGCGACAACATTCTCGAGGTGGCCAGTGTGATCGTGCAGCTGGAGGTGGAGAATGTAGCGGTAGTCGCACTTGGTCAAGGACCGATCACATTTTGAGCAATGCCACATGGTATCATCTTGTCGTATAGCCTTTTTCATGCACTGCATACCATCAATGGTAAGTGGGCATGCAAGGAAGTAGAAATCATGCAAGTCAATTGAGGTAGCAGTAGCATGGAGCGACATCCATGGGACATTTTCTCCAGGCGAAATTGAGAGGATGTCAGAAATTGTTTTTGTATTAAGTGGCTTCTTGTTGGTGCTTGAGTATTTGCGGCTGAGCGAGGGTGACGAAGACTGAATGCCTTGTTTCTCGAACCATTGTTTAAGTTCGAGCGTTTCAGCGATCTTTGGATCGATAACCAGGGAGGTGGTATGGATTGTGCTGATAGTTTGGCCATTGAACTCGACTACCCTGCCACCTCTAATTGCAAGGACTGTAACTGCACGAGCCATGCGAAGTTCAGAGAGTTCACGG